>JAKTXL010000057.1:0-93367 GCA_030582535.1 Insectozyma bohioensis | reverse complement strand
TAATTTTTAATAATTTAAAACTTTTGTTTTATAATTATTTCTTTTTTGTATTAAAGAGTTTAACTTTGGTTCTATTTCCATTAGAGTAAAAAAGTATAATGTTTAAAGCTATATTGAGGTTAAAAATTAATTCAATAAAATTTATATATATTACATTCATATACCTATATAATAATCATTCATATTAATATTTCTAACATAAGGGAAAAAACAAGCATCAAAATGATTTTCTTTTTCTTCTTGAAGTTGTACTTCTTGTTATTGATGAAGCTTGTGATGATTTTTTTAATTTTTGGGAACTTTTATTTATTAAATTATATTGATTTTTATCAAATAATTATTAAATAAATTTTTATAATTTAATTTATTAGAACTTTTGTTCAATATTTTGAATTTTCTAATTTGTGGAACTAGTTAATAATAAAAAAGTTTTGTTTTATAATTATTTTTCTTTTTTGGATATTTTCGTTTTTATATATTGAATATATATATTTATGTTATGTAGATGTTTAGTTGTACCATATATTGCGTAAACTTTTAATGTGATGCAAATTTAATTAGGACTGCACACAACACACCACCGAGTTCATGCGACCTTTGGTACCATCTACAATTCCACACCAGTACCTCTTCACTTTATAGGAGTCCTATTTACTTAGCTAAATAGTATTAATAATATACATGGTTTGTATTAGACTACAATCCTTATTATTATAACAATTTATTATAAACTTTTATTCAATTTACTTTTCTTATTGTAGAGATTAAATTAAACACTTGAGTCATTTTCATACCAAATTCTATTTAAAATTATAATTATGGGATTAATTGGTCTTCGTTCAATTTTTGCAACTGAAAGTCCAAGATGGTGATTTAAAGTTGGAAAACGTGAACAAGCTTTAAAAAATTTATGTAAATTAAGAAATTTAGATCCTAATCATCCTTATATTATTGGAGAAATGAAAGATATTGAAACTCAAGTAATTGAAGAAAAAGAAGCAACTAATGGTTATCCATGGTATCTTAAATTTAAAGATTTATTTACAAATAAATCTTTATTTTATAGAATTTTTATGATTGGTATTATGTCTCAATTATTAGGTCAATGGTCTGGTGCTAATGCAATTACTATTTATGCACCATCACTTTTTGAAATGATTACAGGTACAAAAGGTATTGATAATATGAAAAATACTTTAATTTTAGGTGCTGTTAAATTAGCTTCAAGTTATTTAGCTGGATTTTTTTTAATTGATACATTAGGTAGAAGATTTTGTTTAAAAACTGGTATTATATTACAAGGTTTAAGTGTATTATATTTTGCTATATTTTTAACTATTGTACCAGTAACTGATAAATCTCATATTTTTAGTTCAAGTGAAAAACATGCATCAAAAGCTGCAATAGCAAGTTTATTTATAGCAGGAGTTGGTTGGACAATGGGTTTTAATAGTGTTCAATATTTATTAGGAGCAGAAATTTTCCCATTAAAATTAAGATCTTTTGCTCAATCAATAATAATGATAGTTCATTTTGCAAATCAATTTGGTAATTCAAAAGCAATTCCACAAATGTTAATTGGTATGAAAAGTTATGGTACATTTTATTTTATGACAGCAATTAATTTTATATCATTATTTTGGACTATATTTTGTATACCTGAATTGAAAACAAAATCTTTAGAAAGTATTGATGCTGTATTTGATTTACCTTGGTATTTAATTGGTAGAAAAGGTGGTCAAGTTGCTGATATTAGTGCTGTTCATCAAGCTACTCAGCATGATAGAGGTGAAATTACATATGATGAAGAAGATATTGAAAAGGGAACTACTTCTCATCATGAAGATATTAGAAAAAATTAAATTAAGTTTAAATTAAGTTTTGTTATGTAGGTTGTTTTAGTTTTTTTTTTTATATGTTTAAAATATACGATATGCAAGAAAAAAAATTTTGGATGCGAAATAAAAGAGTTATCATATCCAGAAATTTAAATTTTTTTGAATTCTATCAATTAATCAACAAAAATGATGTTTATTATATTTTTAATTTTATTCTATATTGAATTCATCTATGGAAAAGGTATGTTAATAAATATTTATTAGATTTATTAGAATTTATATATTAACTATTTTTTTTAGGTAATACTTCTGAAATTATTTCAAGATTTCCTGTTCAACCAACATTTCGACCACCACCACCATCAATGGATATTGGAATGGATATACCAGCACATTGTAAACAAAATGATTTTATAATTCATACACCAAAAGATTTAGAAATTATATCAAATTGTAAAATTTTAATTGGAAATTTAATTATAAAAGAATTTAATTATCCTATAATATCATTTAATAATTTAGAAAAAATGTTGGGAAATTTAACAATTAAAAAATCACCAGAAATTGTTCGTATAGAAGCACCAAATTTAGAATTAATTAGTTCACATTTTTCATTATTTGAATTAACTTCTTTGGCACTTATATCATTTCCAAATTTAAAATGGGTTAATATATTAGATTGGACAATTTTACCAATTTTAAGTAATGTTTATTTTAATAATGAAATTCAAGGTATTGAAAGTATTACAATATCAGATACTTCATTAACAGGTTTTAGTGGATTTTTAGCAGATTCTTTAAAAATTTTAGATATTAATAATAATCGATTTTTAGATGCAATTGAATGTAATGTTGAATCAATTGATAATTATTTAAATATAGCAGCAAATGCAAATGATGTAAAAGTTTCATTTCCAAAATTAAAACATATAAATCAATTAAATATTAATAATGTTGAAAATTTAAATTTAGATGAATTAGAAATGATTGATGGTTCATTAAGTTTAAGTGATAATTATTTTCAACAAATTAGATTTCCAAAATTAAATAGTATTGGAGGTACATTAAGTTTATTAAAAAATGATCAAGTTAATCATGTTGAATTTCCAATGTTGAATGAAATTGAAGGTGGTTTAATGTTGGTTAATAATTCATTATTAGAAAATGTAAATTTTTTTCCAAAATTAAAAATTATTGGTGGTGCATTAGAATTTATTGGTTTAATTAAAGAAATTTCTTTAAAACAATTAAAATTAATTAAAGGAAGTGCTATTGTAAAATCTTTATCACCACAATTTGATTGTACAAGATGGTCAAAAAGTGATATGATATTAGTTGTTAGAGGTGGAAAAATTGAATGTACAAATGCTAAAAATGAAGTTGTTACTGCAAGAACTAAAGAAGGTGAAAATAAAAATCAAACTTTTATTACAACAACTGCTGCTATTGTTAATATTGATAGTACAAGTGGTGGTAGTAGTAGTAGTAGTAGTAGAGTTCATAAAAATCATGAACATTTTGAATCAACAACTATAAATTTAGGAATAATTTATAAAATTAATTCTTTGTTGAGTATATTAAGTTTAATTTTATAGATATAAATCTTGTTCAATAATATATTTTTCAATTTCAGGTAAAACTTTATCAGTCCAATCAATTTCTTTTTTAATAATCTTTTCTCTAATTTCTGATGAACTTATAGTTGAAACTTCATCACCACTTGTAACTAAAAAAATATTATCTGACCAATGTGAAGGAATTTCTTCATGATGACCTCTTTTTATATTATCTAAATAAATAGATTGTTCATGATTTGGAATTGAATCTGAACATCTAGTTAAACAAAATAAATCAGTATTTTTCATAAAATTTTCTAAACATGTTGATAATTTATCAGGTAAATAATATTTTGGATTAAATATACGAATTAATGTATCAAAACCAATTAAAAATGTTAATCTTATAGAATTTTTTTCATTAATTTTTAAATAATCTAATACACTTAAAGATTTATCAACAAATTTTGCATGATTTGTTAATCCTATAGATACATTAACTGGAAATTTTTTTGATATATCATTAGCCATTAAATACATCATTTCTAATCTTTTATCAAATGATTCAGGTTTTGGAAGTTTATCAGCATTTTTAATAGATAATAATAATAATACTGATTTTTTTGTTAATGGTATATTATCATAAGTTGATTTTAAACTTTCTTCAATTAATGCATAATGACCCAAATGTGGAGGATTAAAAGATGAATCTAATACACAAATTCTTTGAATATTTGAATTTATAAATGAATTTGTTGAATATAGAATAGTAAAATCAGATTTAGAATTTATAAATTCTTGTAAAGGTTTTAAAAATTTAGACATTTAAAGGAAAAAAGTGTTTTAACCCCTTGAAAAAAAAAAAAAAAAATTATTTGGTTGCTATATTTTGTATTAATTATATACCCTATAATTCATCTTTTTCAACATCTTCTTTATCAACACCAGCAATACTAACTAATTCAGCAGTGAAAATTAAAGCAGCATTAGGAGGAATTGGACCAATACCACGTTCACCATAAGCTACATTTGGATGACACCATAATTCTCTTTTTTCACCAATACACATATCTAATAAACCTTCATCCCAACATGTAATAACTTGTCTACCACCTAAATTAAATGGTAATGGACTACCTCTATCATAAGATGAATCAAATACTTTACCATCTTCTAATTTACCTTCATAATGAACACTTATAAAATCTCCTGATTTTGTTTTACGTGTACATTCAGCTGGGGTAAGGACTTCTAAAAAAAAAAGTTAGTACAAACTCTCTAAATAAGTAAATTATCGGAATTACATGCTAATTTTCAATTCATCTGGTGATGCAACAGCTAAGACTGATGATAATTGAGTTAAAATGAATGTAGTAATTAATGAAACTTTCATGGTTGATGTTAGTTGTTGAATTCTGTTGCAGAGAAAAAAAAAAAAATGCGAAATATCTACGAATCTTTTTTATCTACGTATCAGTTATTTTTTTTTTTTTTCTTAATTTATTTACATTGTTCACTATTATACAAGAAGTATATAAATTATATATAATTTAACCTATAAATATGATGAAATACCTTCATCAATAATATTTTTACATAAGAAAATAAATTGTTTCGTTATAAAATTCCCAAAAATAAAAAAGAAAACAAACTTGTCATGCTTTCCAAAACTAAAAAATTAAAAAATCAAAAAAACCCACATAATTGTAACCAACATAATATATTTTTGTTTGTAAATCAAGCAAAATAAAATAATAATAATAATAACATAATTGAATAAAATCTCTCTAAATTTTAAAAAAAATAATAATAATAAGTAAAAAATAAATATATGCTTCATGAAAATAAACGACCACTTTCTAATTCTTCAATAGTATTTTCAATAATTTCATCATCATCATCATCTTCAACTAATTCAATGGTAGCGTATTTAATCATATCCCAACGTTTCCAAAATGAATCAACTTCTGAAAAATTATCAGAATCAACTAAATCTTGTAAATAATATTTAGCTTTAGTTAATCTATCTTTTAATTGTTGTAATTGATTTGATGATGAATCAACTTTATTTGGTGTAATTGAAGTCATACTTGGTCTAAAAGTAATTTGTTGTGGTTGTTGTTGTGGTGGTGGTGCTGGTTGTTGTTGTTGTTGTTGTTGTTGTTGTTTTGTACATGGTTCAAAATCAGATTCATAATCAGTTAAATCAGTAGTATTATCAAATCTTCCTTCATCATCAGTAGCAACAGATTCTGGGGAATTATAACCATAAACTTCATCTTCAACATGAGAAGTAGCATCACAATATCTTGCCCATGCTTCATCAATTGCACCAACTAAATATTCAAAACAACGTGATCTTGAATTTTTATCAGCAATTGGAATTGATTGAATATTTTCTTCAAGATTTTCTTGTTCTTCTTCTTCATTATGACTTTGATTTTGATGATTAACGCCATAAAATTTTAATGATAAACAACTATTTAAAGGACTTGAAATTAATTTACAATCTAAATTTTCAATTTCATCTTCTGAACCTGTAATAGCTTGAGCAACAGCTTTGGTGGTTGAATCAGATAAACGTCTTGGTAATGAATGTTTTGGTTTATCTTTATTATGTTTCTTTTTTTGTACTTTTTTAGATTCTTCATCATCTTCATCTTCATCTTCATCATCACTATATTGAGACATTGCTTTTGATAAATTTGAATTTAATGAAAATGAAACTCTTGAAGAAGCTCTTCTTTTAGCTCTTATTTGATCAGCATAATAACATGATTGTTCATCACTTGAATCATCATCATCAGATGAAGAAGAATAATGACCAGCTTTAGTATTATTAAAAATACTAAAATTATCTTGATGATGACCAACTAATGAAGTTGGTAATTTATTCAAACATATTCTTTTATTTGATGTTGAATATAAATTTGATGATTGACAACTACGTTTGTTAGAAGTTGTATTAAAAATTTGTGAACATAAAGCCATTATCACGTGAACAAATATAAATATAAATAAAAAAAAAGTAGTGCGTGTATTATTTCTAATCAACCAATCAAGGCGTCAGAAAACCAGTAAAAAAAATTTTCTCAGTTGGACAAACAAAAAAAATTTGGGTGGCAAACAAATAGAAAAAATTTGTTTATGAAATAACCAGTTAAAACTTAATACTAAAGGTTTAAATAAAAAGTCAGTAATTAACAGAAGTAATACCTTGGTCTTTAATATTTGAACCCTTTTGTCAAAATAAAACTAATAAATTGATGTGTGTAGTTTGTTAAACGGTTGTTGTTAAGGTATATTTCAATAAAAATATAAAAAAAACCTAACAAATTTGTTGAGTAAGTGTGTGACAACAACAAAAAAAAAAGCAGTTGGGAAAAGAAGAAGAAGAAAAAAAGAAGGAGGAAAAAAAAAAATATCAAAAATTAAAAATAAAATTTAAAATGTTTTGAAAATTTAACTGACCCGAAATGTTTCCTGTTTTTATATACTGAAAATTATTAGTAGTTTTGTGCACGACACCATAATTTATTATTATTATTATTATAAGAATCCTGAAAATAGGAGAGACAAGACAAGACAAGAAAGATAACAGAGCTGCAGGATTCTTTCTATACAACTTTTCTTAAACAGGAACTCGTCTTGTTTCAACCATGTACTAACAAATTTCTTTTTTTTTGCAATCTTCTTTTAAAATCACATTCAAGGGGCATGAGTTCCAACATCATCTAAGTGTATAGTATTATGGTTGTTGTTGTTGTTATTGAAATATGAAATGACAACAAATGAATATAAGATTTTGTGTTGGTAGTAAAGGACGCCGCAACTGCTACCCTTTTGATACAAGTTTGTTGAATTGAAATAATTCTGTAAAATAACTTAAAAAATATTTTAAAGTTTAAAATAAAATAATATTCGTCTTTTTCTTTTTAGTTAGTTACTTTTTAATTATCAGGAATTTTCACATCCGTACTGCAATACTAAAATATTATCAAGACGTGTACTACAGTTGAAATAAATAAGATTTTCTACATAAAAGGAATAAATAAAAAAAAGAAACGAAAAATAAATGTTTTTTTTTTTATGGTTGCTTTTTCACACATTAAAAAATAATATATATTTTTATTTTAAGATCTTTCCTACCAAAGGAAGAAAGAATATCAACAAATGTCAAACACAAGAAATTAAAGAGATTCAATATCAAAAGGTTGTTTTATAATATTAATATTAATATTATATTTATTATTTATTATCGAATCTTCTTTAGAATTATAAAATATCAAGAAGATATGTTATGTTATTTTAATTTATTTTAACTTAAAAAAGTATAAATTTAATGATTCTGCAACTTGGTTTAAAATTATTATTTTGTGTTGTTTATTACTAAACTAAAAAACTTTATATTGTTGAAAATTTTTCAAAGAAAATATGATATTATATTGTTATATTATATATTATTATTATATTGTTGTATATTATTACTATTGTTATTGTTTTATTTTTAGTTTGTTGCTTTGAAAATTCACATAGAACAGGTTTGTTTTTAAAATACCAAAGAATTTTTCAATATATCTTTAAACGATACCCCTCTATATCTATCTATAAGTCTTCTCTATCTATCAATTGAATAACTACTCATTACGATAATTAATGAATGTTTTTCAGAAATTGATATCTGTAGAATTGATCAATTGAAACGGAAGTTAGGGAGAAAAGGAGGAAGGAGGGGGGGATAAAGTTTAAATGAAAATCTCGTATTAGATAATATCTGAAAAATTCAAAAAAAATTTCTGTAATTTTAACTAAATATTAGACAAAATATTTGAACAAAAAATCAATACTATATATTATTATAATTGCTAAATCTTTTCTTTTTTTTTCTATCTATTTCCAAAATGTTGCAAAATTGAAAAAATTAATGATGATAATGATGATGATGTTATATTTAATTCAATTCACATATATATAATATAATAATATATATATATATCATTCAATTTTTAATTAAATACTACATGACTTTATCATTGTTGTTTACCCCATATTATAGGATAAATATTTATCATGAATGAATAAGAATTGTTTAATTGAAAATTTCAAGATGTTTGGATCTATTGAAATATATATCACAAAGTAATTCCTGTTAAATATAAAATACAAACAGTAAAATCCTTATTGTTTTAAATTATGTACTTGTTCCAAGTTTTTCGTCAAACGTTCAAAATCATCCCATTGGGTATATATATATTTTGCTCGTTAAAACTAAAAAATAAAGCTTTATGATGCAAATAATTTAAATATTATTATAGATCTACAAAATTTCTAATTTTTAGTTAGTTAAACATGATTTATAAAGGAATTTTATATATATATAACTATATATATCTAAAATAAAATAAAATTAAACAAAAAAAAATAAATACTTATATAACAAACTTTAAACAGACCCCCTTAACATATCCCGGTTTTCCATATTCCATACATAATACCCCCCCTGTTTTTCTTTTATCTATAACTTCCGAATCTCTTCTTTTTTCTTGAATCTAACGAATTTCTTTGACATTTTTCCAATAAGATCTACTAATAATGATGAATTGTCACATTTTTTTTATGGACCTAATTCTTCAAAAAATTTTTCAGCTACTTTAATAACAGATATATTTGCTCCACTATCATTACTACTACTTTGACTATTTGTTCTACTACTTGGTAAAGATTCCAATACTACATTTTCTTGTTCTTTTCTTTTTGAATAATAAATTGCATATTTTGGATCTTGAATATATGTTGATTTATCTTTAATTTCTTCATTTTTTGAATTTGAACTTGGTACTATTGTACCAACAACATAATCATAAATATTTCTTTTTATAAAATCATCTTTTGAAATTAATTTATCTTTTAAATTTGAAGGTTTTAAAAAATCACTTGTATAAGATTGAAAATCTTTATAAATTTCATCAAAATTTTCTTCAGCTTTAATATAATCATGTTGATAAATTTTATCAATAATTTCTTCATTATTATTTAATTTATTATCTATAAAATTCATAAATCTTAATATAAAATCAATAAATTTATCCATATTTTTATTATTTAAAATATATAATTGATTTGTTTGAAATTTATGAATTAAATATTTTGTTATAGGTATAAATAATTTTAATCCTGTCATAAATAATTTAACTGATATAATTATAAATATTTGAATTTTATCAATTGTTGAAATATTTTTATTATAATAAATTGAATTATGTTTATTATGAGGATGTTCTTGAAAAATTTTTAAATCTTTTTGTAACAGATTATATAAATTTAATTTAGTTTCATAATTTAAAGAATCTAAAAATATATCAATTTTAATTTCATCATCTAAATTTGATATTAATAAATCAAAATTTTGTTGATCATCTTCAGATAATAATTCTTCTTCTTCTTCTTGTTCTTCTTGTTCTTCATAATTATATTCACTAATAAATGGTGGACCCAATTTTGGTGTTGAATCTTCTTTTTGTTCTATTTTTGGTGTTGAAACTTTACTAGTACTATTCCAAAATGGTATAAAAGATAATTTTGAATTAACTTTTTCTTTACCAAGATCATATAATGAATTTAATAAAATTTTTCTATTATCATAAACTAATTTTAATAAAGTAACTTGTTGTTCAATTGGTTCTTGTTTTTCTTGTTGTGATAATACAACATCTAAATTATTAGTTATTAATTCATCAAATTTATTATTTTGATCATTTAAATATTGTTTAATTCTATAATTTCTTTCTTCTTCACTATCTTCTGAAGTTTGAGATGATGATATAATTTGTTGTTCTTCTTCTTCAATATTATTATTATTTAATTTTTTTCTTCTTGATAATCTTTGAGATACAGGAACTATTGAATTATTATCAATAAATGAATGTTTCCGTATTTGATTTGGACTATCAAAAACATTTAAATCTTCATCAAGTATAGATAATGAAGATGAATTAGAACTATTATTTTCTCGATTATTTAATAATTTAGAATGAATTTTTTCTTTTGGACTTTGTTGTATATTAATTGGTTTAATTTCTTCATCATCATCATCTGTATATTCATCATCTGATGATGGTAATGATGATTTTATTTGATCTTTATTAGGTTCTTCTTCTTCTTCTTCATTTTTTTTTGAATCTTCTTCTTGTATTGATGTGAATTTATTTATTATTGGAATTTGATTACTATATGGGACCCTATTAACAACCCCAGTAATTAATGATCTGACAACCATTTTTTTTTTTGGATTCGTTGATTATTCTTATATTATATAATAAATTAATCGTCTAATTAAAGTACGAAATCTGTTTTAATGAAAGAAATAGACGAAATTTGGAATCTTTTTATAAATTGATATAAGGTGATAAACAAACGTTTTTTAATTTTTTTTTTTTTTTTTTGGCTTGATTGTTTGTTTTGTCTATGAAAATTGCTTTTTTTGAATATTATTTTTTTTTTTGGGGAAAATCGACTAATAATTGGGAATATATAATTACAACCAAGATATTAAACCATGTAAGTAAATAATTATAAATATTTGTATAATAAAAGATGATAGATGATAGATGAAAGAAGGTTTAATTAATTTTGACAATAGAAGCTTTAAAAAGTTTATATTAATGTATTTGGGTGTTAAAAGAAAAAAGGTATTGCGAATAATATGCAAGTAATTTATATGTATTGTTATGTTGTATATTACTACTACTACCACTTTATAAAGTGAAAGATCTAGTTTTAAATCTAAAAATGAAAAGTTTTGTTGAGTGGTGGTTAAGTTTATTTAATAAATCACAAGTATCATCAAGCGTTCATAATGGATGATGATATTGTAAATTTGTAGTAGTAGAACCCCATAAATCTAAAAGAAAAGAATGCTTGCAAAATGAATTATCACATGCAACAGTAAACTCATCATCATCTATCATCATTTAATGAAGAGAGAAAGAAAGAGAGGTTACGTAGTGAGTACTGAAAAAATCTAAATCTATTACATAATAATATACACAATTCTTACCTAATCAATGATTACATAACACTAGTGCTAAATATTACATAATTCAAGGGTGGTTAAATTAAATTAAATTTAGTATAAAAATGCACACTAGTATAATATAAATATAATTATAATAAAATAGCAACTATACTTAAGGGTGTCATATTTACTAATTCTAAGACTTACCACCTAACATATTATTACATATATTATATATATAATACTACTATTACTACTATTATTATAAAATGGGAAACTACAATTAAATATTTATTAACTATCTTAATTATTAGATTACAAGACTATAAGATTATATATAATATCAATTCCACATCATCCATTCAACAGAGTACACACTACAACTAACATCAATTACTTATCACATCTAATCAGTTACTTCAACTCCTTTTTAAAAATTTCACAAATTTCAACAAATTTATTTTTTTTTTACAACAAAAATATTAAATATTAAATATTATACACATTAAAAGAATACACTTGAATTATAATTATAATTTACAATTTACAATTTACAACTTATAATTTAAATTCAATAATATACACACAATTTACTCATACAATAAATATACTCCCTTTTTCCAACTCCCCAAATTTCATTTCAAAAAAAATTTATTCTTTGTCTTTTCTTTTCTTTTCTTTTATCCTTAACTAAATGTCTCAATTTATTTTAAAATATATTGCTAATCGTATATTAAAAGATAATCAATGGAATAGATTAGGTGTTGAAGATCCTTATTATGAATATGTTCCAATTGATGTTAAAAAAAATGGTGAATCTAAATTAAAAAAAATTAATAGAAGAATACCAGATGGTTTAACTGATAATGATTTAAATATTTTACAAATTTTTAAAAAAAGAGCTTATAGATATGATTATTGGTTTAAAATTTTTGGTGTTTCATTTGGTTGGACAAATATTGTTAGTATTATACCTATATTAGGTAGTATAATTTCAACTTTTTGGTCTTTACAATTATTATTATTGGTTAGAAAATTAGATGATGGTTTCCCATTGGATTTACAATTATTATTTCTTGTTAATATGATAATTGATTTTGGTTTAAGTTTAATTCCAATTGTTGGTAGTATAATTGAAATTGGTTATAAAGCAAATTCAAGAAATTATTTATTATTGGAAAAACATTTAATTAAAATTGGTGAAAAAAATTTAGGTTTAATTTCTGAAAAAGATGTTAGACCTGGTTTTATTAATGATAAAGTTCAACCATTTATTAATGATAAAGTTCAACCATTTGTTGATGAAACTTTAAAACCTGGTGCTATTAAAACTGGTGAACAAATTTTGGAATTAATTAATAGAAAACCAAGATCAAGAAGTTCATCAAATTCTTCTTTAAGATCAAATACTACAGCTAATTTTACAACTCAAACAAGTAATACTACTGTAACTACAAGTTCTCAACCAAGACCAACATCTTCTTCAACTGAAAAAATTTCTTCAAGACATGGTATTCCTGATGATACTAATCCTGTTTATGAAGATTCTCAATCTGTTAAAAATATTAAAAAATTGGCTAATTCAACATCAAATAATAAAAGTAATGGTGGTGGTAATAAAAAAAAAAATAGAAAGAAGAATAAAAAAGAAGCAACTAATGAAAATGCAGCATCTTTACAACATCATAATGTTAATTAATTTCCACCACCATCATCATCATTTTTTTTTTTTTAATTTTTTAATTCTCTATATTTTAAAATTTTGTAATATATATATTCTTTCTGAAAATTAAGATTGATTGAATCTCTAGATCAAGTCAGTTAAAAAAACTTGAAAAACCGCAGCACAAATTTTTTTTTCTTATGTCCTTCGAGAGAATTAATTATTAATTTAAAATTTTTTTGATTTTTTTTTTTTTGATTTATAAACCCGTTTCTACCAATTAATTGTTGATCCGTGAATTATGGCAAAGAAGAAAAGTAAACAGCAAAGTAAAAATAATTCCGAACAACTGTCATTGGTGAATGGTAATGAAACTCAATTAAATAATGAACATGAAGAAATCGAATTAAATTCAATTAAAGATCAACAAGATAACGAATCAAAAAAAATAGAAGAAGAACCAGAAGAACCAGAAGAACCAGAGGTACCAGAACCAGAACCAAAACCAGAACCAAAACCAACAGAAGATGATGATTTAAAAGATTCTTTATCCGATACAGCATCTATCCAATCCACTGATGCAGTATTAGAAACATTAAATACAGAACCACCAGATGAATTTGATTTAAATCCATCATTATCAAAATTTATGAATTATTGTCAAGAAGGTAATTTAACATTAGTTAAAGAAATTATTGAAAATAATGAAATTCAAATTAATGATACATTTAGTGATGGAATAACTGGTTTACATTGGGCATGTATTAATAATCGTTTATCATTAGTTAAATATTTAATTGAAAAAGGTGGTGATCCAAATCAATTAGGTGGAGAATTAAAAGCAAGTTCATTACATTGGGCATGTAGAAATGGTTTAGTTTATATTGTTGATTATTTAATATCAAATTCTTCAGCCGATCCAAATTTAAAAGATGGTCAAACTTATAATTCATTACATTTAGCTGTTCATAGTTCAAATATTACATTAGTTATATATTTATTATTAAGTTGTTGTGATCCACATTCAACTAAAAAAATTTATATTGATGAACCTGATGGTTCAAATAGAACTGCATTACATTGGGCATGTTATCAAAATGATATATTTACAATTAATTCATTATTAAAATTTGGTGCAGATGTATCAAAAGTTGATAATAATTTATTTATTCCTTTACATTGGGCATTTATGAGAGGTTCAAAATCTGTTTTAAAAACTTTAGTTGAAGCAGATTCTGATATTTTTATTAAAAATGATCAAAATAAAAATAGTTTTGAAATTGCAAAAGATATGAATTGTTTAAATACTTGGATAAAAGTTTTAAAAGAATGTGGTAGAGATTCAAAAAATGAATGGTCTCCAAAAAAAATTTGGTTACAACCAAAAATTGGTAAAATTATAACATTTTTAATTCCTTATTTATTATTAGGTTTATCATTTCATATTTGTTCAATATCTCAAGGTTTTGGATTATTTAAATTTTTATTATCAATATTAATTTTTGCTAGTGGAATTTATCTTGTAAATAAATTAATTATTCCAACTTATTTAATTGATGATAAACCATTACCAAAATCTCCTTTATTAGCAGGTGTATTTTCAGGTACAACATTTTGGTGTATTATTATATGGTTATATAATATTTTACCAACACTTTTTTTTAAAAATTTTTTATTAAATCTAATATTAAGTGGATTAATTTTACTTTTAACTTGGTCATTTTTTAAAGCAATGTTTATTAATCCAGGTTTTGTACCAACACCAAGTGATAATTCAATTATATTATCTCAAGTTAAAGATTTAATTTCAATTGGTAAATTTGATACTGATCATTTTTGTGTAAATACATTTATTAGAAAACCTTTAAGATCAAAATATTCAAAACATAATAAAAAATTAGTTGCAAGATTTGATCATTATTGTCCTTGGGTTTATAATGAAATTGGAGTTAGAAATCATAAATTATTTATGACATTTGTTTATTCATTAAATTTAGCTATATTATTATTTACTTATTTATCAATTAAATATTTTGATTATTTAAAAGATGGTTATGAAACAGATGATGAATTTGAAGAAGGTTTTATATGTTCTATATTAGGTGATGATTTATGTTTTGGTTATAAAACACATCATTTTCATTTTAATTTAATTTTATGGATTTTATTACAATATATTTGGTTAGTATTTTTATGTGTTGTTCAAACTTTCCAAATTTTTAAAGGTTTAACAACTTGGGAATTTAGTTCTTTAAATAATAGAATTCAATCTTCAAGATTTAATCATTCAACAGTACCAAGAGAATTTAATGATCATCTTGCACAAAATAATAATCCACAACAACAACAACCAAGAAATACTGAATTACAAACATGTTTAAATTTATTAGGTATTGATCAATTTATATTAACTTTAAAATTAAGTATTGCATCATTATTTAATAATTCAACATCATCTTATGATCCTTTAAATACAATAGATATACCAACAAATTATGGTTTAAAACAAAATTGGAAAGATTTTTGGATAATTGGTGAAGAAAATTTTAGAAATGTATTTTATTTACCAATTGAAGGTGAAAATAATTTAAATGGTAAAGTAGTTGATTATTATAAATTATATGAATATCCAGCAAAAGATTCAAGTGAAGTAGTTTAGTTTGAAAAGTTTTTCTACATTTATAGATAGTTTTTTAAAAAAAAATATAAACAGTCATTTATTAAAAAAAAAAAATATAATACTCTATATAAAATTGGTCGACATCAACAACAATAGATTAACTATAGTCACAAAATATACAAAGTATATAATGTAACTTGTCAGACAGCCACTTATACCCATCCCAAACATTTTCCTCCGAAAAGTAGTAATGTAAAGGATAAAGATCATTGCTCCTTTATTTGGACTAATCAAATACATGAAAATATCACTATGTTAAAGGCAAAACAAATTTGGTAATAGATGACCAGATTATGAAAATCATAGTCAAGCAAAAAAAAATTGTCATTATCTCACTTTAAAGGGTATAAGGGTAATCTCACTCATCAACCAAGTTGGATTCAGTGGCTCTTTTGAAGAGTCAAAGAGGGACGTGACCTATAGAAATGATCCTATGAAGTACGTCGACAAAGAAAAAAAAAAAAGAAGGGAAAAAGTTTTGAAAAAGTTTTGATCTGAGATGAGATATTTATAGACGAATTTTTTCCAGTAGTGCATATAATAAAAACAGGGTATTATGCCGGGTAAAATTTATCTGGTATTTATTTAATTAACGAAATTTATTTTTGAATTACTATTACTACCAAATCAACAATGAATAATCAAGATAATAATCTAAAAAGAAAATTAGATCAACCAGATACTCCAATAAAAAAACCTAAAATTGAAGATCCAAAATAT
This sequence comes from Insectozyma bohioensis, assembly GCA_030582535.1. Classification (NCBI taxonomy): domain Eukaryota; kingdom Fungi; phylum Ascomycota; class Pichiomycetes; order Serinales; family Debaryomycetaceae; genus Insectozyma; species Insectozyma bohioensis. The sequence goes on along the minus strand of JAKTXL010000057.1, from coordinate 76,896 downwards.
ATACTACCTAAACAAGTTAATTCATCGCCAGCTTCATTACCAGATCGTAAAAAATATATTGAACATATAGTTAAAATATTATTAAAACAAAATCCAAATTTAAAAACTCCAAAATTAAAAGCAATTGAAATTGAATATGAAATTGCAAAAAATTCAACAAATATAACTTATTCAACATTATTAAAACAAAAAATTTATAAATTAACACATCCTGAAAAATTTAATAAAATAAAAGAAATTAAAAATACAGATGATAAAGAATTAGAAATTTTAAAAAAATGGGTTATACCAATTGAAAAATTAGAAAAATATGGTTATATAATGAAACCACCACCTTATAAAAAAGATGATAGAATAACAAGAGTTTGTAAACGTTGTGGTACAGAATTTAGATTAACTCAACAATTAGAAAAAATTAAATGTCAATATCATCATGGAAAATTACGTAAAGGAGGAAATGGTAGAATTAAAATATTTGATTGTTGTGGAGCTGAAGATCAAGTTGGTCCAACATGTGCATTAGGTGATTATCATGTTTATTCATTAGATACACCTGAAGAAAGACAAGAATTAATTGGATATAAATATACTAAAGAAATTTTTAATAAAAAAGCTAAATATGAAGTAATTGGAATTGATTGTGAAATGGGTTATACAACAAAAGGTTTTGAATTAATGAGAATTACTGCAGTTGATTATTTTACTACTAAAACAATATTAGATATTTATGTTGAACCAAAAGGTAAAGTAGTTGATTTTAATACAAGATATTCAGGTATTTCAGAAATTAATAATAATTTTGAATCATTTGAAAAATCAATTGAAAAATTAAGTGAAATTATGGATAAAGATACAATTTTAATTGGTCATGGTTTAGAAAATGATATGAATACAATGAGATTAATTCATGAAAAAATTATTGATACTTCTATATTATATCCAAAATTTAAAACTGGTCCAACTTATAGATGGAGTTTAAAAGATTTAACTTTTAAATATTTAAGTAGAAATATTCAAATTGGTGAACATGATAGTACTGAAGATAGTATAGCAGCTATTGATATTGTTAAATATTTCATGAAAAAGGAGTTATAGAAAATAGAACTTTTAGACTTTGGTCTGGAATGTGGGGTGACTATATTTTTTTTTTTTTCGCACATTTTATATAAAAGGTCCGATTTCAATTTTCAAGGGTTTTTTTTTATTTTTTTTATTTTACAACACATTTTCCTTCCTTTATCAAAATGACTTTGAAAGTTTTAATATTAGTCGGCGGTGAAACTACTGGAACTAGATTTAGACCACTTTCAATTGAAACTCCAAAATTATTATTTCCAATATGTGGTAAACCATTACTTTCTCATATAATTGATTCATTATTAAAACAATTTAAAATTAATGAATTGGAAATTTTATTAATTGGTTTTTTTAAAGATCCATCAAAATTTCAAGATTATATTAATAAATCAAAAATTATTTATAAAAATTTATATATTAAATATTTATCTGAACCAAAACCTTTAGGTACTGGTGGTGGATTATATTTTTTTAGAGATGAAATTTTTACTGATACTGATAAAAATTGTAAATTATTAATGATTCATGGTGATATTATATGTAATTATCCATTTAAAGATATGTTGGATTTTTATAATCAAAATAAATCAAATATTGTTATATATGGAGTTGATCCAGTTTCATTAGTTGATAAATCAAAAGCTCAAGCACCACCTCCAGATGATGATTCATTTTCTGAAGTTGATATAGTTCAAAATTTCGGCGCAATGGTTGCTAATCGTAATAATTCAAAAATTATTCATTATGTTGAAAAACCAAGTTCATTTATATCAGAATTTAGAAAAGATACAACTTATGAAATTTTATTAAATGGTGGTATATATATATTTGATAAAACTATATTAGATTTATTACAAGAAGCAGAAAAAAATAAATCTAATATAATTAATTTTGATGATGATTTAGAAGATGAAGATACTACAAAAAATGTATTATCATTAGAATTGGATGTTTTTAAAACTTTACCACAATTATCAAATATAAATTTTGATGTTTATAAATCAAATGATTATTGGTCACAATTAAAATCTCCTGTATCTGCATTATTTGCTAATAATTTTTTTTTAAGTCAAGATGAAAATTGTTCTAAAATTAAAGGTAAAGGATTAACTCAACCAATTCAAATTTTAACTACAAATTTACCAAATATTAATTCATGTTTAATTGGTCCAAATGTTTCAATTGGTGAAAATGTTATAATTGGTAAAGGAGTTAGATTAATTAATTGTATTATATCTGATGATGTTATTATAGGTGATAATGCTATTATTAAAAATGCTATTGTTTCTAATGGTGCTAAAATAGGTAAATGGTGTAGAATTGAAGGTACTATAACTTCAGATACTTTAGCTAATCATAATAATGATTATTTAAAAGTTTTAAGTAATATAGTTTTATTATGTCAAAATACACTGGTTAAAAATCAAGTATTTGTCTACAATTCAATTGTTTTACCACATAAAGAGTTAAAATATGATGTAAAATATGAAATTATTATGTAGTACTACTTATATATCAGGTAATTTATATCTTGAATTTGCAGTTGTAGCCATAGTTCTATTACATGTAGATGATTTACCTTTATGACAAAAAAATGTACCATTTACAGGAACATAAGTATTAACATAATCAATTGAATAACCTTTAAAATTTGAATTAATTTTTTTAAAATCACAAGATTCACTAACTTCAATTTTTCTTTCTAAATTAACTTCTAAAACAGTTTCTTTAAAACCAATTTGCATTAATTGTTGATAATCAACTAAACAAATTAAATCATAATTTAAATATTGAAAATCATTAAATTTAAATTGTTTAAATTGTATATAATTTGAAAATTCATCAACTAAATTAATTTGTAATTGTAAATCAATATTATTATCACTTCTTAAAATTAAATTATGAATATTATTTGTTGGTTGTAAAATTGATTGAAATTTAACATTTAAATTTGTTCTACATTCAGAAGCTTCAAAAATTTTATCAGTTAATTTTATAGTATTTATATAATATTTTATAATTGTATTTTCAATACATTGTCTATTTTGTTCAGTTGTCCATTGTTGAAAATGATTTAAATTACTTGGTGTTAAACTTATCTTATCGGCTAATTCTTGTAAATTTTCAATTATAAATTTTTTTTCACTTGTTTTTGATGAAATTTTTAATATTGGTCGATCTATTGAAGTTGGATGAGGATCTGGTAATAATGAAAAAACTAAAGTAATTATAAATAATAATAAATAAATCATTTTGATTAACCGCTGAATAGGAAAAAGAATGTGTAAATAGTAGTTGCAAAAAAAAAAGAGAGTAGAAAAAAAGTAACGTCTATAATTTCTTAAATTACACAAAATTGAAAAACACGAAACACGCGGAAAAAAAAAAAAAATTAAATTTATATTCTCTCTATCAAAAATTAGACAACCAAAGCTGCCTTTTTCTTTTTTTTTTTTTAATTTCATACACTTTTCCTTTTATTTCATTCATTAATTAAAACTATGGGTAAATTATCTACTCCAGCTAAACCATTAGCTTCAAATAATAATGGGTCATCTGGTTCAAAAATGAAACAAACTTCATTAATGTCATTCTTTAAACCAGTATCATCAGCTAATAAACTGACCCCTCCAAAACAACAAAATAATAATAATGATAATCTACCTTCATCTTCACCTTTGAAATCAAAATCATTCAATGATAAAGATTCAGTATCAAGTGATAAAGAAAATGATTCAATGTTGGAACATCAATTAAATTCATCAATGACTTCACCACCTGATAAAATTAAAGAATTTAAAGAACCATCACCTAAAAATCATGTTAAAAAACAACAAGAACAAAAACCATTAACTAATAAAAGTCATGCATTAAATTCTAGTCCTGTACAAGCTGGTCGTCGTAACAGAAAAGTTAATTATGCAGAATCTGATTCTGAAGATGAAGTAATGATTGGTTCAACTAAAAAAAGAAGAAAAATTGTTCAAGATAGTGATGATGATGATGAAGAAGAAGATTTTAAACCAGAACTGGAACAAGATGATGATTTAAGTGATTTTGTAGTTGAAGATGATAAAGATGAAGAAGAAGAAGATGTAGCAATGGAACTGGAAGATGAAGAAGTTGTAAAGAAACCAATTGTAAAGAAACCAGTTAAAGTTTCTTCAGCTAGTAAATTTAATGCCAATTCTTCATATCAAGCTACTAATTATACTCCATTAAAAAAACAACCTATCAAACAACCAATTAAGAAATCATTTGCTAAAGAAAATGAAGAAAGATATCAATGGTTAGTTAATATTAAAGATGCAGAAAAAAGATCTATTGATCATCCAGAATATGATCCAAGAACTTTATATATTCCACAAACTGCATGGTCAAAATTTACTGCATTTGAAAAACAATATTGGGAAATTAAATCAACTATGTGGAATACAGTTGTATTTTTTAAAAAAGGAAAATTTTATGAATTATATGAAAATGATGCAATAATAGCAAATACTGAATTTGATTTAAAAATTGCTGGAGGAGGTAGAGCAAATATGAAATTAGCTGGTATACCAGAAATGTCATTTGAATATTGGGCAAAAGAATTTATAAGTCATGGTTATAAAGTTGCAAAAGTTGATCAAAAAGAATCTATGTTAGCTAAAGAAATGAGAGGTGGTTCAACAAAAGAAGAAAAAATTATTAAAAGAGAATTAACTGGTATATTAACTGGAGGTACTTTAACTGATTTAGATATGATTAGTGATGATATGTCAACTTATTGTTTAAGTATTAAAGAAGAAATTCAAAATGATGGTAGTAAAATATTTGGTGTTGCATTTGTTGATACTTCAACTTCAGAATTAAATTTAATTGAATTAAAAGATGATTCTGAATGTACAAAATTAGATACTTTAATAACTCAAGTTAAACCAAAAGAAATTATTTGTGAAAAAAATAATTTATGTACAATTGCAAATAAAATTTTAAAATTTAATTCTCATTCAACTAATCAAATTTGGAATAATTTAAATCCAATAACTGAATTTTGGGATTATGATATAACTATTGAACAATTAGTTAAATCTAAATATTATAAAGCTGAAGATTTAGATGATTTTTCAAATTATCCTCCAATTTTAATAGATTTTAAAGATAATTATCATATTGCTTTTAATGCATTAGGTGGTTTATTATATTATTTAAAAACTTTAAAATTAGATTCAAATATTTTAAGTCTTGGTAATATAAATCATTATAAAATTTCAAAAAATGAATCTACTCATTTAATTTTAGATGGTATTACATTAAATAATTTAGAAATTTTACATAATTCTGGTGATGGAACTGATAAAGGTACTTTATTTAAATTATTAAATAGAGCTTCAACACCATTTGGTAGAAGACATTTAAAAAATTGGGTTTTACATCCATTAATGAAAATTAATGATATTAATGCAAGATACGATTCTATTGATTATTTAATGAATGAAGGTTTAGAATTAAGAAGTATATTACAAGATACTTTAACTAATGTACCAGATTTAGAAAGATTATTAGCAAGAATTCATAGTAAAAATTTAAAATTTAGAGATTTTTTAAAAGTTATTGAAAGTTTTGAATCTATTGGAAAATTTCTGAATCAATTATTAGAATTTACTGATTCAAATTGTGGTATATTATTTAAATATTTACAAAGTTTCCCAAAAGAAATGAAAGAATTAATTCAAGAATGGGAAGATTCATTTGATAGAGAACAAGCTAAAAATGATATAATTATACCTGCAACAGGTGTTGATGAAGAATTTGATCAATCACAAGATATTATAAAAGATTTAGAACAACAATTAGAACAAAAATTAAAAGAATATAAAAAACAATATAAATCTCATGAAATTGTTTATCGTGATTCAGGTAAAGAAATTTATTTAATTGAATTACCAATTAAATTAGTTAAAAATGTTCCAAAAGATTGGCAACAAATGGGTGCAACAGCAAAAGTTAAAAGATTTTGGTCACCAGAAGTTAAAAATTTAGCAAGAAAATTAATGGAACAAAAAGAATTACATAAAATGGTTTGTGAAACTTTAAAAAATAGAATGTATGAAAAATTTGATTTAAATTATAATATTTGGATGAAAGTTATTATATCAATTGCAAATATTGATTGTATATTAGCATTAACTAAAGTTTCTGAAACAATTGGTTATCCATCATGTCGTCCTAAATTTATTGAATCAGATAAAGGTTATATAAATTTTAAAGATTTAAGACATCCATGTTTCATAAGTACAAAAGAATTTATTTCAAATGATGTTAAATTAGGTGGTCAAGAACCAAATTTTGGTTTATTAACTGGTGCTAATGCTGCAGGTAAATCTACATTAATGAGAACAACAAGTTTAGCTATAATGTTAAGTCAAATTGGTTGTTATGTACCAGCAGAACTGGCTGAATTAACTCCAGTTGATAGAATTATGACAAGATTGGGTGCAAATGATAATATTATGCAAGGTAAATCAACTTTCTTTGTGGAGTTATCGGAAACTAAGAAAATATTGAGTAATGCTACCCCAAAATCTTTAGTTATATTAGATGAATTAGGTAGAGGTGGTTCTAGTAGTGATGGTTTTGCTATAGCTGAATCTGTATTACATCATTTAGCTACTCATATTCAATCAATTGGATTTTTTGCTACTCATTATGGTACTTTAGGTACATCATTTCATACACATCCACAAATTAAACCTTTAAGAATGGGTATAATTGTTGATAATAATTCAAGAAATATTACATTTTTATATAAAGTAGAAGAAGGTACAGCACCAGGTTCATTTGGTATGAATGTTGCTTCAATGTGTGGTATAGCTAATGAAATTGTTGATAATGCAGAAATTGCAGCTAAAAAATATGAACAAACATCAAAATTAAAAAAATTACATGAAATTAATCAAGATAATAATTTAACTTTAGGGTTACAAAGTGATATAAGTTGGTTTATTAATGATAAAATTAAATTATTAGCTGATGATATTTTAAATTATGATGAAAATATTCAACAAAATGCTCTTAATAATATTTTTACAATGATTGATCAATTATAGTTTTGTATATTAGAAATTAATAGAAAGTTTTTTTTTAGTGTTTCTTAGTAATTGCGTTGAATGGTCTGATAAAATTTTAAACCAACCAAACAAACAAAAAATATATTATATAAACTTTAATAATTTCTTTCAAAATTCAACTTTTCTTCTTGTGTTATCAAACATAATAATCACAAATATATAACTTTCAATATGATTAATCAATTAGGTTTAAATGTAAAAATTCCATTCCACTTTTTATTTTATTCAATTGCATTTGGTGGATCATTTTTTTATTCATTTATAGTTTCACCCCTTGTTTTTAAAAAATTACCAAGAGAAGAATTTAGTAATTTACAAAATAAAGTATTTCCAACATATTTTCAAGGTCAAATTATTTCACCAATTATTATAGGTTTATCAACTCCTTTAAAATGGTGTCCATTTTCTTTAGGTTTATTATTTTTATCTAGTTTAGGTGGTTCATTAAATTATTTTTGGTTATTACCTGTTTGTCAAAAAATTAAAGATGCAAGAAATAAATTTTTAGCTGATAAAAAAGGTGATGAAAATAGTGAAGAATATAAACAATTATCTAAACAATTTGGTAAATATCATGGTATTAGTACTTTAGTTAATATTATTTCAATTCTTTCTTTGGGTGTTTATGGTATTACTTTATCTAAAGGTTTAACTAAATTAGTATCATTATAATAATAATAATAATAATAATAATAAGGACATATATTATTTTGTGTATATAGTTTGAAATATGATATATAGTTAATTATTGATATTTTCTTTTCAATTCTTCATCGTGGTTTTGTTTCAACTTTTCAGTTTCTGCTTGCTCTTTAGCAATTTCTTCTGCATACATATTTGGATAAATTTTAAATAAATAAATATAAAACATAAATATTAAATTAATTACAAATATTGTAAAAAATGCACTTAGTTTAAAAGTTGAAATTTGGGGATTCATCATCCATTGTTTTATAATCCATACATAGTGAAAAATTGCAATTGTTAAAACCGATAACCCAATTATAAAAAATTTTGTATCTTTAATTAATTTAGGAGTAATGAATTGTTCGTATAAAGATTCAGATGAATGTTTTTTCTTTGATTGAGTTTCTTGATTCATGATTAATAGTTGATAATACTTGTTGAAGGATTGTTGATAATTTGTTGATAGTTGATGATGTAGATGGAAATGACGATGTATAATTGAGATAATTCGGCAAAACTTGTATTAATTTAAAATAAAAACGAACCTATTAGATGCTTAATAACAATAACTCTTAACCGTTGGTTGACTTGTGTAATTAAATAAATCCGAATGACTGAGATGATATACTACGTTTACGACCTGAAATTCAGTGAAAAAACCTTCGATGGATTTCATGAAGATGGTCATCATTATCCGCAAGGTTTTGCCAGAAGAGAAAGAGAAAAAAAAAAAAAAAAAAAAAAACCAAAAATTAGTATAGAGCTCTCTCTAAAATATTTTCTCTGGAAGACTTCCCAAACTAGTAACCTTGTCGACACGATATATGGTTTCAGAAACAATCTTAGTCGTTTCGAACCTCAACAATGGCTAGCAATTGATACCCTAAACAATAGGCTTTGTAATATTGGTTCCTTATTTCTTCATTTTAAATTTGGTGTTTTTTTTTGAGATAAAAACTAAAATTGACTAAAACAAGCCGCATCAAAAAGCTAAATTAAGAACATCTGTAAAAACAAACAAGTCTTCACTGAAATTGACAATGAAGTTTAAAAAAAATTTTTATTTTAAATTTGTTCTTTCATGCAAAATAATCTGCATCGTTTTCTAAAAACCTTAAATAAATCTGCATGGGAGTTCCGTTGCGTAAAAAAGAAATACTTCAAATAATCTACAGGAAAGATGAAATAATTTACATGAAAGATGAAATATGAAAGTTGAAATATGAAAGATGAAATAATTCGTAGTGACAAGAAAAATCTTTTTAACCCCAAAGTTATAATATCAAGACATATACGTAAAGTCATTACGTATATTTCTTGGATATATGTATTTTTGAGTTCTATCATTTCTTTTAATCTTTCGGTCTTTGGGACATGATCTGATTTTATACCAAGAACCTTTCAAGAAAAATCTAAAATAAGATCCTCACAATACTAAATAGATGTTTTTTACATATACGCAAATTTATATATAGATTTTTAGTCTATTATTAAAAGTGTTTTATAATGATATGAAAAAGATACTGTAATTGCTCTTTATTTCTGATAGTAGGTAATAAAACCGAAAAGTGAAGGTACATCTATTATCCATTGTTCTGTAAAAGAGAGACACTATTGTTCTTTGTTCGTGCGTATCACTTTTGTGATCAAGCAACTAAAGAAAAAAGGCTTTATGTCCGAAAGAATATACCAAAAAAAAAAATACATAACTAAGTAAGTAGGTCCGTACATTATATGTAACAGCAAATTTAAAGTTTGAAACAATGAAGATCTATTACTATAGAAGGTTCATATCTAGTCCATCTCCACTCAAAACCATCGGAGGGCTAATGAATTATCCTTTTATTTCATTATCCGCATTCTTCAAGTGGAGACATGCCTTAAATAAAAGATTACATCATTATAATTATCAAATCTAAATATAACATCTTTTCTCTAATTTATAATTAAATTTATTTGTTTTTTTGATTTGATTTAGTTGGGCTAACCGCCAAGTTTTCGTTTACCCAAATTGTTTCTTTTGATATAGAACTATTCTCTATTGTCTTAATACTTTTAGATGATGATCTTTTCTTTTTCGGTATCCAAAGGTATTTTCCTATTAGTATTAAGATATGCGAGAGACAATTTCACTTTATTGTATTTTTGTGATCAAAGTATATAAAACACAAATAACTTTGATGAAAGTGGCAAGTACATGCCGAGGATCCTTGGCAAACAATGGATATTCTCAAAACAATCAAATAATAGAGCTTATATAATTGCTACTTCAATTGTATTTTACATCCGTACCGCAATAAATAACCTATTTTTTTTTTAAACCAAAAGCATTGAAAACTTTATTTAACATGAATCGGAATTCGTAATAGATGGAGTTGCGTTCTGAGCAATATCAATTAGTTGAAATGTGCTATACATTTTAACTTTCAGTATTGTATAGCCTCAAAAGAGAGGGTGTTTCATGGTTATGGATTCATTGGAAAAAAAGGAAGCATTGTAAAAAAATTTTTTCAATATCAAGATGCGTGCTTTAGTAGTTGAAAAAAATATTATCAAATTAAAAGAGATATAAAAATAATAATTTGAAATAACAGTGATTACCTTAAACTTGGCATATCGTTTATAGTTAGATTCATGATTCATCCATCAGGAACGTTGAAATAACTAAAGATTAGATTTAAAGTTTGATAATCAGGTAATTTAATCATAGTTTTTTTCCTCAATGAACTGATTTCTTCATTGGCTAAGAAAGTTTGTTTTTTTCCTATTCGCGGTCGTAGTTGTTAAGCGCCTATTGTACAGAGAAAAAATAAAATAACATCTTATACTTTTGCATCTATTGTTCTCAACAATAGAATCTGGACTAAAAAGTGAGGTGATCTTCACTATGTTTATGCACCCTGTTTCAAAATGGCATTAAGGTTTTATAATATTGTATGTATAAATATTTTTTTTTTTTTTTGCTTTTATGAATTAAAACGGAATTGGTTAAATTCTTCTTTATAAGTTATCTATTTAAAACATTTCCAAAATTCTTTTATATATAAGTAGATTGATGCAACTTCAAAAATTATATTTTTTTTTTTAATTTTTTATTTTTATATTCATCAATAACAAACATTACTTCAAACTACACTAAATACCAACAAAGATCAATACAATGAACGATTATCAGCAAACAAATCCAGTATTTATAAAATCAGAATATTCAACTTATTCAGTTCCATTATCACCAATTGATGAAAATGATCAACAACAACAACAACAACAACCATGGATGGCTGAATTCTTTGTTAATTCAGTTCCAGCTACTCAACATAATAGTAATACCAATTTAGGATATTTACCGCAATATCCAATTGATTTAACACCATATTTTGATGAATCATCAAATAGTTCATTAGCTGCTAATAGAGAAACTAAAATATTTGATAATTCAGGTTTGGTATCACTTGTATCATCATTAGCCAATTCACCAGATACTTGTTTAGATTCAACAGATGTTATATTACCAAAATTAACTGCTGTAAATGAAAAATTAACTCAACAACAAGAAGTTGATATAAAATCATTAGAAACAGTTTTTGAAACTAAAGATATTTTAAGAGAAGAACCTACAATTTTTAAAGCACCAACTCCATTATCAACACCATCACCATCAAATTCAACATCATCATCATCATCAATTAATGAATCTCAAACTAAAAAACCAAAAAGAAGAGCTCCAAGAAAAAAATTAACCGAATCACAAAAGAAAGCTCATAATAAAATTGAAAAAAAATATAGAATAAATATAAATGCAAAGATAGCGGGTATACAAAAAATTATACCATGGGTCGCATTTGAAAAACCGGCTTTCGAAATTGGTGAAGAAAAAGCTAAAGAAGAACAATGTAATAATAATACAAAATTAAATAAATCAGTTATATTGGAAAAAGCAACTGAATATATTTTACATTTACAAGAAAGAGAAAAAACTGTCATGGAAGAAAATCAAAGATTAAGAGAACAAATATATCAATTAGGTGGTTCTTTATAGATTTCTATTAGATTATTTATTTATTTATTTATTTATTATTTATTTCTTATGCCTTGCTTTGTGATGATTGGTTCAATTAATTATTTTTCAATTCTTCTACATATACATTTTATAGATTATTGTTTAATTTATTATTATTATTATTATTATTATTATTATTATTATTATTATTATACATTATTTATTTATTTTATTCAATTATCGCTTAGAATTAATCCGAAATTGCTCTTGACAACCCATTCCCTGTAATTTGATAAATAAAAATTATCGTACCAGATCTACATTTATAATATTTTTAGATATATATAATATTTCTTTTTCTATTTATTTATATAATAAAACGGCTAGCATAGGAAGAGAAAGAACAGAATTATTGGCTAATTCTGGATATATATTCCCGAACTTAAGAACAAAATCAATTACGTAATAGCTTCCAATGTCTTCATATGTCGGTGATTACCCTTTACATACAAAAATAAATTTCTTTTTCTAATGATTTACAGGGCTCGCTTCCTTTGATTGTTTAGAGAAAATTTTTTTATGTTTTTTTCTATTGTTGAAGTCAATAGAATTTATAAAGTGTAAGTAAGCTGTAAGTTTGCCTTATTAATTTCTTTTTTTTTCTGCTGGGAACTTCAATTATGTATTAGGCATATTTTATATTTGGTGCGATGTTTTGACACGCATGGCATGGCAATAGTTGACACGCATGGCAATAGTTGACACGGAATGCCCTAATTACACAGAACCGAATTTATTTTCATTGGCATCAAAGGCTATAACAACTACTTGAGATGGTTGCAATATTTTTTTTCTTCTTCATAGCAGCTTCCTAAAATGTTAGAAATGCCTTATAATTAAATATCAAGAAAAAAATTTTTCATACTAATTATTGATTTTTACATTTCAAATAAATATCAGCCTATTTCTTCATATTCCACTAATGGAAGGAGAAAACCTTTTACTTTCTTTTTTTTAGTAATTCAATAGTCATAATCAATTTCATCTGCAACCAATTTTAGTCACAAAGGAAACTAATGGCAATGGAGGAAAATAAAAAGGAAGATAATTATTCATTATCTAGTTTTCAATTACTAGCATCAACGAAAACTGAAACTACTGAAATTACACATAATGTTGATTCAGAAAAACAACATAATCAAAATCCTGTTAAAGAATTTATTCATTCATTTAAATTAGATAGAGATATCGAAGCCAATTATGATGTTACTACACCAGAAGATAATTTAAAAAGTTATCAAGTTAGATTAATTTCACTTAGTAGTTGTATAGGACTGGGTCTTTTAATTTCATCAGCTAGTGTCTTATCATCAGGAGGTCCATCAGGAGCTGTTATTGGTTATATAATTGTTGCAATTTTAATCTTTTTTGTTGTTCAAGCATTGGGTGAATTAACAAGTACTTATCCAGTTAGAGGAAATTTTTTAATTTATAATTCAAGATTTATTGATGAATCATGGGCATTTGCTATGAATTGGAATTATTGTTTACAATGGATTGTTACCATACCTTTATCTTTAGTTTCTGCTTCATTAACTATTCAATATTGGAATGATTCTATCAATCCAGCAGTTTGGATTGCAATCTTCTGGGTTACAATTTGTGGTATAAATCTATTCGGAGTTAAAGGTTATGGATATAGTGAATCATTCTTTTCTGTTATTAAAGTTATTGCAATTGTTGGATTTTGTATTTTAGGAATTATATTAATTGCTGGAGGTGGTAAACAAGGTTATATTGGAGGTAAAAATTGGCATCTTGGTGATTCTGGGTTTGCAAATGGTTCAAAATCTGTATTTTCAACTTTGGTAAATGCTTCATTTTCATTTGCAGGTACTGAATTAGCTGCTATTGCAGCTGCTGAAACTTCAAATCCTAGAAAATCTTTACATAAAGCAATGAAACAAATTTTTTGGAGAATTGCAATTTTTTATTTATTATCAATTATATTGATTTGTTTTATGGTTCCATATAATGATTCCCAATTGATGGGTAATTCAAATTCATCTGCATCACCTTTTGTAATTGCCATATCAAATGGAGGTATTAAAGTATTACCATCAATTTTTAATGCTGTTATATTAATTTCAGTTTTATCTGTTGCTAATGCAAGTGTTTTTGCAACTTATAAACCATTGGTTGCTCTTGCAGAAGCAGGTCATGGACCAAAATTTTTAGCTATTGTTGATAAAAAAGGAAGACCTATCTTTTCAATTTTAATTGCTTTAGCTTTTGGTTTAATTGGATTTGTTGGTGCATCAAATAATCAACAAACTGTTTTCAATTGGTTATTAGCATTGAGTGGTTTATCATGTATATTTATTTGGTTTTCAATTTCTTTAGCTCAAGTTAGAGTAAATTATGCATGTAAAGTTCAAGGCATTGATTATAAAAATGCACCATTTAAAGCTATTGGAGGTGATTATGGTGCATATTTTGCAATGTTGATTAATCTTTTAATTTTATGTTCTCAATTTTATGTTGCTTTATATCCAATTGGTGCTGAACCATTACAAGCATCTACTTTTTTCCAAGCATATTTAGCAGCTCCTATAGTATTGGCATTTTATCTTGGGCATAAAGTTTGGACAAGAAATTGGAGATTTTATATTAAAGCTAAAGATATGGATATTACCACTGGTAGAACTATTATGGATACTGAATTAATGAAACAAGAAATTTATGAAGAACGTGAAAATTGGAAACAAAAACCTTTATGGTATAAAATTCTTAATACTTGGTGTTAGTATATTTAGCATATATTTATTGTATAATAGTTTGATTTTATAGACGTATTTTAATAGACCTTAATTTTTAATATTAAATTTTTGCAATCTTTTTTTGTAGATTTTTTTTGCGGAGGGTTTAACCGCGTCACGTGCACACTATATTTTTTTATGTACTGATTTGTTTTCTTTTTTTTTTTTTTTTCCACTTGAACAAACCAGACAACACATTCGATAGGCAATTGAATAATTTATAAGAATTATGAGTAATGTTCAGCTGTTGATAACCGATCTTAATGGGTTATTATCTGAATCAAAAAGAAGATTCACAGAAACAAGACATGCTTGTGAAACAGCTATAAAAGCATTAAAAACATATCAACCTATTATGTCAATTAAAGAAATTAATAATGAACAACAAAAGAAAGAAATACTAAAACCTTTATTATTAGCATGTAAATCAGGTAATGCCAAATTAACTAATATTTCAATTCCAATAATTCATAAATTAATTTTAAATCATTTAATACCAATTGAAAATTTAACACAATTATTACAATCATTACTGGAAGCTTCACATTTAGCCGTAGATATTCAATTAAGAATTTTACAATGTTTACCTTCATTTATGCAAAATTATAATGGTGAATTTAATGGTCCAACTTTATTAGATTTATTATATATTTGTTCAAGTTTAACAGCAAATAATAGATCAACTGTTGTTATTAATACAGCATCTGCAACTTTACAACAAATTTTTAGTAATATTTATGATAATATAGATATAGAACCAAAAATTGGTGGTAATGAAATTAAAATAGATAATGAAGAAATTATAAAAGTTGATAATGCATCAAATGAAGGATATTTAATATTTCAAGATTTATGTTATATACTTGAAAATGAAAAACCAATATATTTAAAAGAATCAATTCATATAAAATTATTATCAGTATTAGAAATTATTGAAAATATAATACATGGTCATACTGAATTATTTAATAAACATCAAGAATTAGCATATTTATTAAGAGTTAAAGTTGTACCAATATTATTAAGAATTTTAAATGGTCCATATAGAAGTTTCCCATTAATTAATCGTACAATGAGAATTATACATGTATTAATTGCAACACAATTAAAAAATTTAGAAATTGAAAGTGAAATTGTTTTATCATTTGTAAATCATTTATTATTAGAAGATAATGAAATTGAAGAATCAATAAATTGGCAAAAAATTTTAGTGCTTGAAATGCTTAGAGGTATATTTACTGATTTTCTGGTTATTAAAGGTATATTTGAAAGATATGATTTTAATCAACAAAAGAAAAATGTTTTAAAAGAATTATTTGTTATATTGAATACTTTTTTAACTAATGATACTTTATTACTTAATGATATGGTTAATCCAACACAAAAGACAACACAATCATCATCATCATCATCACCACCATTACCAAATACATCAACACCTAAACCTGATATTATTACTTATATGTCAAGAAGTAATTCTACTTTAAAAACCTCAGTTTTAGATCATTTAGATAAAATGGAACCACCAACAAATATACCTCCTACTTATGCAATGTATTTAATTTTTCAAATTTTATTATCTTATTCAGATGGTGTAGCTGGTTTTGTTTCTAAATTATCAGTTAATTCAAATAATTCTGAACATAATTTAGAAATTGATGTTGAATTTACAAATGCATTAATTGAATCTAGTGCACCAGAAATTAGTTCAATTTATAAAAGATTTATATATACAACAATGGATGATGAAAGTTTCCATTTATTAATTAGATCATTTCAAAAATTTACTCATACTACTGGATTATTAGATTTAACTAAAACAAGAGATAGTTTATTAATTATATTATCAAATGTTATAACTAATAATATTACTAAAGAACGTAGAAAACAAGAACCAGAATCATTATTACAAGAACAAAGTAAACAATTATTGGCATTTGGTGGTTCATTAGTTGAAACTATTAGTTCTTCAGTATTAAGTAATGATACTACAGAACCTGTTAATAATGGTCCAGTTTTACGTACAAGATATTTTAATTCTGGTCATGTACTTTGTTTAAGAGCATTAACTAATTTAGCAGTATCATTAGGTTCAACATTACAAAATTCTTGGTCAATAATATGGATCACATTACAATGGTGTCATTATTATCTTGAAGGACCTGATAAATTTAGTGGATTTTTTAATAATAAATTATATCAAGAATTTACTGATGATATGAAACCTCAACTTTCAACTCAAGATAATTATAATCTTGAATTATCTATGAAAAAATTATTTGATAGTATTGGTGAATCACCAATTGAATCATTTAGAGAATTATTAAATTCATTAACTAAATTATCAGATGAAGCATTAATTGAAGAAAAAAAAGAAAATGAAGAAGAATTAAAAATTTGTCCTTATAATAAAACATATTTTTTATCAAAATTTGTTCAAATTTGTCAAGTTAATTCAATTAAATTTTTAATTAAAGATGATCAATCTTGGGATATAGTTTGTACATATTTTGTTAATTTAGGATCTGAAAGAAATATGAATTTTAATTTAAGAGTTTATATTGTTGAAACTTATAATAAAATTATTGAAACTATAGCAGCTGATGGTTTTAAAGAAGGAGAATCAGATATTTTAATAAAGAAAACTTCTGATAAATCATTATTAGCTTTAAATCAATATTTAAATAAATTATTTGATATGGGTATACCACAAGAATTATTAGCATTAAATTGTGAAACTGAAATTCATTTATCTATTTTAACTACTTTACATACATTAATTGATAAATATGATACTTATTATCAAAATTCTTGGAATAAAGTTTTCACTATATTAAATACACCATTTAGAAATATTGATAGTGATGATATAAATATAAAAGAAAAATTTCAATTACTTATTGAAAGATCATTTGATACATTAAAATTAATTTTAGATGAATTTTTATCATCATTACCATTTAATCAATTTACTTTATTAATTGATACATTAATAAATTTTGCTTATCAAAAATATGATTTAAATATATCATTTAGTTCAGTTAGTTATTTTTGGTTAATTAGTGATTCATTAAAATCAAGAATTATATTATTTAAATCAGAAATTAATAAACAAAAATTTATAAAACATAAACTGGAAAATGAATTTATAAATTTTATTGAAACTTTAGAAGAAGAAAATTATAATTCATATATTTGTTTAGATATTTATTTATTATTAAGTTTAGCAAAATTATCAAAACAAGAAATTGATCGAGCACAAGTTAGAGATGGTGCTATTCAAACATTTTTTCAAATTATTGATCGTCATTTACAAATGATGAATCAATCATGGGATTTAATTTATGAATTTGCATTACCTAAATTATTTGCTATATTACCTCCAAAACATGATAAAGATTGGTTAGATAGTTTACAATTAATTTTAAATGGATTTGTATCATTATATAATAAATTTATGAAAAATAATAATAATAATAGTACAAGTGATGATAATTTATTATTTGATAAATGGGAAAAATTAATTAATTATTTAAAAGAATTATTAAAATTAAAATGGATTGATTTAAATTTAATTATATTTAAATCATTTCAAGAATTATTACAACCGGAATTTAATTTAAATAATGAAAAGATAAATAATTTATTATTTAAATTTTGGAGTGAAATTCCAATTGAATATGATTTTATAAATAATAATTATCAAGAATGTTTAGTTCAATTAATGCAATGTTTTCCATTATTATATAAAATTATTGAAAATAAATTAACAATTGAACAAGTTAATATAATTGTTAATTTATTTAATAAATGTGCAAGATATCCTGTTATACAATTAAATCAATCAGATATAATTAAACCAACAAAATTACAAGAATCAATATTAGAAAATTTAAAAATTATAAATATTGAAAATAATTTAGAAATTCAATCATTAATTATACAACATTTAAGTAATATAATAATATATCCATATGGTATGAGAACAAGAATTGAACAAAAATTACAAAATAATGAATTTGTAATGAATAAATTTAAAATTCCAACATTTATAGCTATAAGTCATTTAGGTGTAGAATTATTAAATGAAAAATTAAATAATTTTTCAAATTTTGAAATTTTAATTAAAGATCATGGTATAAATAAATGTTTAAAATCATTAATTGAAATTATTGAAAATAAATCTATTGGTATAACAATAAAAGAAATATCAATTTGGATTGAAAGTAATGAAATTTTAAAAAATATAATTTTAAAATTAATTGAAAATGAAAATTTAATTGATAAAGAAATTTGGAAATTAATTATACAAAGTATTAAAATTTGTATTAATAATAGTAATGAAGATCAAGATATTAAATTACAACAATATCAAGATTTAATAGAAATAGTATTACCAAAATTATTAAATCAAAAAGAATCAAAGGAACAAGAAGAATTAATTAAAGATTTAATTTATTTCTTATATGATAATTCATTTGTTTATAAATTTAATGAAATGGAAAAAGAATTATTATTAGATAAAAATGATAATAATAATAATAATAATGATATTAATATAGATAAATTTACATCATTTAAATTTAATGAATATTTTGGTAGTACAGAACCAATTAAAATATATGAAAATTTAAAGATTAGAATTAATTGTTTAGAAGAATTAATTAAATATGTGAATTATAATAATCATTTACAAATTAAAGAATTAAGTGAAATTTATTTAATTAAAAGAATTAGTTTTAGTTTAAGAAGAATTTTAAGTGATTTAAAATTAATTTATAAATGTCCATTACCAATTATACAACAAAAAGAATTAATTATAATATTAAATGGATTAAATAATTTAATTAAAATTTCAGAAATTAATGAAAAAGATTTTAAAAAATTATATATATTATTAATTAAATTAATACCTTATTCATATAAATTAGGTGGTGATGTAAATACAATTTTACCACAAGTATTGATGAAAATATCATCATCATAATAAGATACAATATAATACAATATAATACAATATAATATAATATAATACAGTACAGTTCTATTTTTAAAAGAAAGCAAAGACAAGAAAAAAAATAAACAACAAAAAAAAAAAAAATAAGTTAACAAGGCGCATTTAAAAATAAATTACATACATACAGATTATTATACAGAAAAACAATTTAAATATATAGAAAGAAAAGACTCTAATTGATGATTTAAAACTAAATCATTTAAATATATATATATATAAATATATAAATAGACCAATAATAATGAGATCATTATAAAATAGATCAAATTTAAATATACAAAATATAAATAATATTTAAAATATAAAACCCAACTGTTTTTATTCCATGCATAACTATGTAATCGAAATAATAAAAATTATAAAGTTGAAAGGGGTGGGCTCGTAATTCCTTATAATTTCAAGAAAAGTTGGATAATTTGTTATATGTTTTTAAGTTGTGTTTGATAAATAAAAACGTCATACTTATATATATATACGAACAAGAGGTTGATGAGTTTATAACTACGTGGTTTTTGATTTTGAAAGTAATTGCAAAATAGTAGAGTCCTTCATATAAGGGGTGTTGAATTAATTTAACTATTTTGAGTAAAGTTCCAGATCAGACAGAAAAAAAAATAAACAAAGCAAAATTTAAATTTCTTTTTTTTTTTTTTGCTGATTTCGATTTCGATTTGAATTTTAAACACGCTCCTTTAGTTTAGTTTTACTAATCCATTTTAATCAATTCGTTTAATAAATATTTCTTGTTCAAATTAAGAAAAAAGAAAAAGAACAAGTAATAATTGAACTCCCTACTCTTAATTGACGATACTTTACTTACTTTAATTAATTAATTTAATTATTGTGGAGTTTTCTTAATTGTTTATTGTTGTTGTAAAGTCAAAATCTGAAATAATTTTTGTTTGTTACATGAAAAAAATAAAATAAAATAAAATAAAATAAACAAAAATAAAAATAAAATTAAAAAAAAATAAAAAAAAAAAATAAAAATTTTTCTGTTTCATTTTTATTTTATATAAAAACTAAAACAAAAAAAACTCTTGAAAATAAACGCATACAACAAATCATCTTCATCTTTATTACTATTACTTATTACTTATTACATTCCCATATTCAATCTACATACCCATTCATTATCTTATAATTCAATTATATAATCAACATTTATAATCAATTTAAATCACATTCGCTTAAAGGATACTTATATTATATTATATTATATTATATTATTTAAATCAATACAACAAACGTTTATATATTAATATTCAAAAAATTTTAAAAATTACTTCATAATGTCTTATAATAGATCAAGTGGTAGTCCTGTCAGAGGTTATCATGAATTTGATCCAGAATCTGGTGATGGAATAGGTAGAAAAAAATCATTAGTTAGACCAGAAAGAACAAGAATGGATTCTCATAATCCAAGATATCATTATACCCAAGTTGCAAATCAAGAATCTGATCATATTAGAGTATTACCTTCTTCAACAGGTTTGGATCCTCATACTTCAAATGATTTGGGACGTACAAGATCTCATTTATCTCAATATAATTCTCATCATCAAATACCTGATGAAGAAGATGATGAAGATGAAGGTATACCTTTAATGGATATTCATAATTCTTCTCCAGGTGGTCCTCAACCTTCAAACAACAACAATAATAATAATAATAATAACAATAATAATAATAATACCAATAATAATGGTTCCGATTTAAAAGGTGGTCGTGAAATTTTTGGTTTAAATGATGAAATTAATGATTATGCTGCATCTCCAAGAAAAAATCAAGTTATATCTTCAAATAAAGCACCTTTGGATAATTTAAATTCAAAAGATAATAAAAAGAATAAACAAAAACAAGATATTTATTTTTGGAAAGTTTATTGTTATGCAATTACATTTTGGGCTCCAGCTCCTTTATTAAAATTATGTGGTTTAACTACTAAAGATCGTCAATTTGCTTGGAGAGAAAAAATTGGTTTAATTTCTTGTATTTTATATATTGGTGCAATTGTTGCTTATTTAACTTTTGGTTTTACTAAAACTGTTTGTTCTGGTACTAAAGTTAGAACAAGAATTAATGAAGTTAATGGTGGTTATTTAATTATAAATGGTAGATCATTTGATTTAACTTCATCTCAACATCCTGCAGCAGCTGGTATATCGTTAGGTTCTAATGTTTTATATCCTCCTTTAAATGCTGGTGGTAAAGATGCTTCATTTTTATTTCAAAATGTTAATGGTAATTGTAAAGATTTAATTTTACCAAGAGATAATTGTTCTATTCCTTATAATGATGATAATGAATTAGCTTGGTATATGCCATGTCGTTTATTTGATCAAGATGGTTCAAGTGAAGTTAATAATTCAGCAGCTTATTATGATGGTTGGGCTTGTCATACTAGTGAAATTGCTCGTAAAGCTTATTATAGTTTAAAAGTTACTGGTGATGTTTTTTTCACTTGGGATGATATTAAAAATTCTTCAAGAAATTTAGTTGTTTATTCTGGTAGTGTATTAGATTTAGATTTAATTAATTGGATTCAAACTGATGATGTTACATATCCTGAATTATTTGATAAATTAAGAGATGATCATACTTATCGTGGTTTAGATGTTTCATTAGTTTTAACTAATTATGATGAACGTCAAGCTGCAAGATGTTTAACTGAAATTATTAAAGTTGGTGTTATTGATTCTGAAACTATTGGTTGTATTGCTTCAAAAATTGTTTTAATTCTTTCATTAGTTTTTATTTTATCAGTTGTTGTTGTTAAATTTATTATGGCTTGTTGGTTTAGATGGGTTACATCTAAAAAACAAGGTGCAACTGAATATGATAATAAATCAATGGCTGCAAGAAATAAAGAAATTGAAAATTGGGTTGATAATAATAATTCAGGTATTGGATCTCAAGTTAAAACAGTTCCAGTTAAAGCAAGAGCAAATTATAAATCTGCTAAAACTAATAGACAAAGTGTTTTTCATAAAGCTCAAAAATTATCTTTAGGTCCAACAGCTGATTTATCTCAATATTATGATAATCCAAATGCACTTTCAAAAACTTTTAAATATACTACAATGTCAACTCAAGCTGCATTATTAGGTAAAAGTGGTTATGGTAAAAAAAATCCAACTGGTATGAAAGGTAGTCAAAGTGCAAGACAATCAACATTATATTTAACAGATCAAGGTTCATCAACTGATTTATTAAATCGTCCACTTTCAACTTATAATCCATTTGATGGTTTTGAAGATTCTTCATTTCCAGTTCATGGTTTATCACCAGATATTATTCATCCAGATGTTGTTCCTCAACCACCAGTTGAATATCAACCATTTAATTATCCATTAGCTCATACAATTAATTTAGTTACATGTTATTCTGAAGATTCAGAAGGTATTCGTACAACAATTGATTCAATTGCTACAACTGATTATCCAAATTCTCATAAATTAATTTTAGTTGTTTGTGATGGTATTATTAAAGGTTCTGGTAATGATCAAACTACTCCTGATATTGTTTTAGATATGATGTCTGATTTTACTATTCCAAGAGATGAAGTTCAACCTTATTCATATGTTGCTGTTGCTCAAGGTAGTAAACGTCATAATATGGCAAAAGTTTATGCAGGTTTTTATAAATATGATGATGATACTGTTCCACCAGAAAAACAACAAAGAGTTCCAATGATTACTATTGTTAAATGTGGTACACCAGAAGAAGCTGGTACTCCAAAACCAGGTAATAGAGGTAAACGTGATTCTCAAATTATTTTAATGTCATTTTTACAAAAAGTTGTATTTGATGAAAGAATGACAAGTTTAGAAAATGAAATGTTACAAAGTATATGGAGAATTACTGGTTTAATGGCAGAATTTTATGAAATTGTTTTGATGGTTGATGCTGATACAAAAGTTTATCCTGATGCTTTAACTCATATGGTTGCTGAAATGGTTAAAGATCCTCTGGTTATGGGTTTATGTGGTGAAACAAAAATTTCAAATAAAGCTCAAAGTTGGGTTACAGCAATTCAAGTTTTTGAATATTATATTTCACATCATCAAGCAAAAGCTTTTGAATCTATTTTTGGTGGTGTTACTTGTTTACCAGGTTGTTTTTCAATGTATAGAATTAAATCTCCAAAAGGTTCAGATGGTTATTGGGTACCAATATTAGCTAATCCAGATATTGTTGAAAGATATTCAGATAATGTTGTTGATACATTACATAGAAAAAATTTATTATTATTGGGTGAAGATCGTTATCTTTCATCATTAATGTTGAGAACTTTCCCAAAAAGAAAACAAATTTTTGTACCAAAAGCTGCTTGTAAAACAATTGTTCCTGATAAATTTTCAGTTTTATTATCACAACGTCGTAGATGGATTAATTCAACAGTTCATAATTTAATGGAATTAGTTTTAGTTAATGATTTATGTGGTACATTTTGTTTTTCAATGCAATTTGTTATATTTATTGAATTGGTTGGTACATTAGTTTTACCAGCAGCTATTTCATTTACAATTTATGTTATTATTGTTGCTATTATATCTAAACCAACACCAATTATGTCATTAGTTTTATTAGCAATTATTTTTGGATTACCTGGTTGTTTAATTGTTATAACAGTTTCATCATTTTCATATATTATTTATTTTTTTATTTATCTTATTGCATTACCAATTTGGAATTTTGTTTTACCAACTTATGCTTATTGGAAATTTGATGATTTTAGTTGGGGTGAAACTAGAACAGTTGCAGGAGATGCTAAAGGAGATCATAGTGCTGTTGAAGGTAAATTTGATCCATCTAAAATTGTTATGAAAAGATGGAGAGAATGGGAAAGAGATCGTAGAAATGAAGAAAATTTAGTAATGAATGAACATGGAAATATGAGTAGTAATAATTTAGCTGTACCAAGAGCTGCTTGGGATCCAAGTAATTCTGAAAAATTTGTTGAAGAAGAATATAGTCAAGAAGAAGGATCATCAGCAGGATCAAATTAAAAAAAAAAATAGAATTATATATATAAAAAAAAAAAAAAAAAAAGTTAAAAGTATTAAAAAATTGATAGATTATTATTGTTTGTACAGAGATATTTATTAGGCATTTCTTTAGGTAGTTTTTATAAAAAAAAAATAGAAAATTTTCAAAAAAAAAAAAGATAAAAAAATTAAACAAGTAGAGTAAAATTATTATTATTTACCATAGGGTTTTCATCATTATATATTTTTAGGAATTAATATATATTATACAATTACATATTTAATTAATTATTATAATTTATCCTTTTCTCTTTGAATTCCAAGATTGGTAAAAAATTTATAAAGAAATTATTTTGTGTTGCAAAAAAAAAAAAATATCTCTAATGAAATTGAGGCGAGTGATATGATATGTCGTCAATGCCAATAAATTTTAAGGAGTCGTAGGGTAGGACGTGTAGTAGTAACTTTTTTTATAAGAAGTGGCTTGATATTCTTAATACATGAAATCAAAATTTCATTTTCTAACCAATAATTAACAAGCAACTTTTTTCAATATATATATTATATATATTAATCTAATTAAATTAGCTATAGATTATTGAGTACCTATATTTGCAAGTGTCTCGGAAACTAAACTAAATTAAATTAACCAAAAAACTAAATTAAAATTTTTTAATTTTTCATTACTTTGCAACGATCTCTCTACTAATTAAAAAAAAAATTAAAGTTTGTAACACTTTAAACAAGGAACAATAATTAAACATTTTGATTTTTGATTTTTCATTATTTTCATTATTTTGAATATCTGCAATATCAATTAGATCATAATTTTTTCATCAATTGAGATTTTATTCATATTCATTTATATATGAAACTGAATCGTTGTTGTTATTGTTGTTGTATCTATCTATATCTCATTTCGTAAAAAAATAACATAACCCAAATTCCGTTATTTTACGTTTTTAAATAATTTTTGTTCATGAAATTTGAAATTTTCATTTCATTTCATTAGCCATAAAAAATTTTTTATTGTTTTAATTTTTTTTTTTTTTTGTTTTTTAGCTTAGCGAATTAAACTTTTTTATTATTATTTATTGAACTAACTAAGGAAATCAAATTTTGCTGAACTATTAGCTGTTACAACTGATGATTGAGAAGATTCATTACTATTATTGATACTTGTACCATTTTTTTCCATATAAATTTGTTTAAATTTTTTTAATCTCCAAGTATTTTTAGCTTTTTTAATTGATGGTTTAAATGCTGAACCTGGTGTAGCTAATGCATATAACATATTTAATAATGATGAATAATTATAATTTTTGGTATATAGAAGTTAAATGAATGAAATGAAAAAAAAAAAAAAACTTAAAAAACTTAAAAAAGAAGGAAGAATTTTAAATCTATTTATATATTTTTTCATATTGGGTTTTTCATAAAAGGGATTTAGTAAAGTTTAAAATATCTAGATATTATTTAATTAGTTACTTACTTACTTACTTACAATTTTGTGATCAAATATTCAATATTTAACTAGTGCATTCATTCCTCGTCAATTCCAACTAATATAAATTTTTGATATATAATATAATAAAGGGATTTCTTCTTAATGTATGAAATATTAAAATATTTTAGAGATTTGTTAATAAATTGTAGTATTTGTGTTTCACTACATAAATTAAGTAATTATACAGTAACGAAAGATATTAAATAAAATAAAATAAAGAAAAAAAAAAGAAATGAAATTTTTTTTTTGGTTTACATTCCCGATAAATTCACATTCCCTTTACTAAATAACTTTATTATTATCAATCATGAATGAATAGGCATGTATATACATATTTTTTGATCAGTAAAAGAAGTATGAAGAATTTAGAATTTAGATTATATTGAATTTGGATTCAATAAGGATATTTTAGAAGTTTTCTATTATTATTTTTTTTTTTCAATAAAACTTTTCATAAAATTTTAACTTTAGCAAGAAATTTTTCAATATTGATAAAAAAAAAAAAATAAAATTACATCAACAATTACATCAATAATCCTTTTATTTTGTGATTAAATGAAGCTTAACCACGAAAGAAAAATTATAAACTAAAATTTGTGGCATGTTAAAAATCTATAATTTTTTTTTTTCTTTACTAATCAATCCGATTGATTCATTTGTTAATCGTTAAATTCCTTCTATAGCATTATCTTTTTTATATATTGAGGATTCTATTAGCATAAATATAAATATAGGCGGATCATTAAGATGCAACTAATAATAAATTTTTTGATAAAAAAAAGAAAAAAAGAAAAAGAAAGAAATATAATAGAAGGTTTTTACTAATAATTTATACATGCAAGTGAAAGCAATTGTCACAATCATATATAACCAAACAATGTTTATGATTCTTTTAAAGGTAAGAAGCGCCTTAATCTTTTTGTTTTTCAGAAATTGTTTGATTCGAAAGGGATTTTTCATGTATCTATCATTGAAAGTAAATCTTATTTTTAACTTTTAATTAAAAAAAAAAGGGAAGATCTTTTAAATAACATTATCATTTTTAATTCATTAAACAAACTTCTATTGTTATATTACACGTTGGTTAGAAATTTCAGATATCAAACAAACTAGAAATATAAAATAAATTTAATTAATTAATTAAAATTGATTTACAATTTTATTTTTTTTAAAATCGTAACATTCTCGTTTAGTAAATTGGCACAAAACAGTAGCATACAGGATTTAGATTCGCTACCATCTCTCGTAGTTGTCAAACTATTTTTTTTTTTTTTTTTGCTCTGTCTCTTAAATCTGAACCCTTTGGGGCCGCGGATTATCGCATTGATTCCAGGCGATGATTGATCCATTTTAAACTTTTTTTTTATATTTTTTTACTAGATCTGCTCCAAGATAAAAAAAAAAAAAAGAATCAAGATTATGCAGCAAATAAGAAGAAGTTTAAATATTTTTTTTTTTTATATAATTTTCTAATATATATTTAAAATTTTTTTTTTTGTAAAGAAAAAGTAACTTATAAAATTTATAAAATGGGAGAACTAAAACTATTAAAATTAAAAACGGGGGTAATACTAATATATGAAAAAAATGAAAAAACAAATTCACCACCGAAAAACCAGGAAAGGAAGATCAACGACCAATAATAATAAAGAAACATTAAAAATATAATTTTTTTAAAAAAAAAAGTACCATTTTCTTTTTTTGGGGAAAGATAAATTAAACTGAAACTGCAATCCAAATAATAACCATCTCTTTCTCTCTTTTTAAAAAACGATAACCTTTCTTTTTTTGATGAACCTTTAATTCATATGCAAGACATTAAAATTTTATTTAAGTCAAGATAGTTTCTTTAATATAATTTTCTTTTTTTCAATGAAGAAGCAGCTGAATTAGCAGCAGCAACTAAAGTAGCAATATCACCAGTTAAACCTGAAGTATCAACAGTTGGAGAACTAGTAGTAGCTGAACCACCATATTTATTAATTAATGAGTTTAAAGCATCATTTGAACCTGAAGCAGCAGCGGCAGCAGCAGTAGATGAAGAAACTGATCTAGCAGTGATAGCAGCTGAAGTAGTAGTAGTAGCAGCAACAGTAGCAACTTTAGTGGCAGTGGCAGCAGCAGTAGTGGCAACAGCAGTTGAAACACCTGAAGCATTAGCATTATCAATATCTGAAGCTGAAATAGTACCTGATGATAAAGCATTACCTAAGAATGAAGCAATGGCACTAGCCCAAGTACCAGCATTTTTAGAAATGTATGAAATAGCGGTATCCCATAAACCTGATGATTTAGCCCAACTATAAATATCTTCAACAACAACTAAACCATTTTTGAAAGCTGAAGTTAAGAATGAGATAGCAGCATTTGGATCAGCTAAGACTTTGTTAACTAAAGTAGTAACTATACCTGAATCTTTAATTTCAGTAATAATCCAAGTAATAACTGAAGCTAAATCTCTTTCACTTAAATATTCTGGATCAACAATATCAGCTCTTTTAGCAGTAGATGAAGCAGTAGCAGTTGAAGCAGCAGTTGTGGTTGATGAAGTTTTACCTGAAATCCATGAAGTAATTAAATTAACAGCTGAACCAAAGATTGATTTAGCAAGATCTAAGAAAGCTTGTTTTAAATCAGAATCATTTAAAAATTTATTGAAAATATCACCCAATAAACCTGAATTCCAAATAGCTTTAATTAAAGCTTCACCTTGAACAACAGCAGTTTGAAGAGCTGATTGAATAATAGCTTGTAATGATGCTTTAATTGATGAATCAGTAGTTAATGTATTCCAAATTTCACTAATAATACCTGAATTATATAAAGCAGTAATTAATTCACCAATAACTGAATCGGCTCTAGTAGTTAATTCTTGTAATTCTTGACCTTCAACGAAATCTCTTTTAGCATTAATTGCTTTAATTTCTTTTAAAATGTTAAGAACATCATTAATATCTTCTCTTTTAACCATTGATTGTTCAACAACAACGGCTGGAGCAGCATTGACGAAAGTTGAGGTTGCTAAGATTGCAAAAAGAGTGGCTTGTGAAAATCTCATTGTACTAATTATTTAATTGATGTTGGTTGTTGTTTTTTTGTTAAAGCGAGTAGTTGAAAATTATTGAAATTTGAAACTGTTGATGTTTTAATAATGAAAAAAAAGAAAAGAAAGGAAATAAGATTTTGAAAATTCGAAGGATTTAATTGATTATTTATAATTTCGTTTTTTTTAAATTCATCGTTAATATAAGGGTTTGGGTAATTATTGCAAAATTATAATTTAAATAAAAACTTTCTTATTAAGGAAGGAAATAATGTGTTGGTTTATGGATCTCTAACCTAAAAGAGTAATTTTTTTTTCTGCAACTTTTTTTTTTTTTATTGTTTTACCCCAAAAACAATAAAATTTTACAGTTTTAAAATTAACTTAACATTACAGTTATTAAAAAAAAAAAAAAACGAAAAAAAAAAGAAAAGTTTTTTACTTTCTTTGTATAGTAAAAATCAATCTTTACCAATGGGTAAAAAGGGGTGGCTTTCAATGTATTATTTGTTTATTTTTCATTCGCTTTTGAATGTTTTTTAAACTAAAATTGCTTTGTATGGAAGTCAGCCTTAGGTGTAGAGATTCAACAACCTTATGATCAATAAAACTTAATAGAATGTTCTTGTAATTACTTAAAATAAAGCCTTTTAACTATGAGAGAGTGTGTATGTGTAATATGATATATAATGTAAATAAAGTGTGGGTAAACGAAGAGGAGGAGAATAGTTTTGCAATTTAGTTAACCTAATTTTCTTCTATTACAGGAATTAAGCCAAGAAATTTCGAGATTTTACAAAAGGGTTGACATTAACTACAGGTTATGAAAGACTAAAAATATTAATAATAATAATAATAATAAATTTATTTGAAAACATAACCATACTTTGTAGAGTAAAAAGAAACAGAGTTAAATAATATTATAAAAGTAGTTAGTTTCTCATCATGTAAAAGAATTTTAGTCCAAGTTTCATACAGTCGCACAAAAGAAATAAAACTACCAATTTGAACTAAAAAAAATTATTTTATTATTTTTTTTTCTGTTTTGTGGTGATCTAGAGCGCACCAAATATATTTTTAAGGCGATTATAATTACTATACCAAATTTGGTTATAATCTCTGGCTTTCGACTTAAACAAAAATTCAAACGTTTGACAGGAAGATGGAAGAGTAGGAGAAAGGAGGTATCCATATGTGTGTATGTATTGTATTTGTATTTGTAAGGTGTGGTGTTGTGGATTACTTAGTATTAAGTTTCTATGTGATCTAAACAATTGCTTAGTTTTATTGGTTTAAACTATGTATTGTAGTATAAAAAAACACGAGCAAAGTTTATTATGGCAAACAAAAACAAATTCAAATCAAACGTTTTTCTAAACTTAATCAAATAATTACGAAATATTCTGTCAAAATCTACAACTTAAACTTATAACTAATTTTGGTAAATAAACAATATGGTTGTTTTGAAAGTATTTTGATAAATCATTCATTTATAGTTTAAATGATTCGTAAAAAACGAATTTAAATATTTACCAATTAATTGTTTTCCTTCTTTACTTACTCCACTTTGTTGAAAAAGTTTTTTCAATTGGGAATTAAGGTGGAATTTCTTAAACGATTTAGATTATTCTTATTGATTGAAAAAACTAAAAGAATGTAAAAAAAATTGAAAATTGAAAATATTAGAAAAGTTTTTACCCAATTCGGAAGTATTATTGAATAATAAAATTTAATTTTAGCAACAAAAAAAAAGAAAAAAATAATAAATTGAAACAAACAAACAAAAAAAAAAAATGAAAAAGAAATTTTGCGACATGATTTTCAATTCAATTGTCTATTCAAATAATAATAATAATAATAATAATAATTATAATAAAATAAAACGGTAAACATATCGTAAGCTCCAAAATTACGAATCAATTGTCTTTGAAACTACTAAAAATAAATTAATATCTACAAAATTAATCAGCAACTATATCATTCATTTAGGAGTTAAAATAAATGATTCTGTATGAGAGAATTGTGCGATTATTAAAATTGACATTGAAAAAAAATAAAAAAAAATCTCCACAATTTTGATTTCCATTATGCGTTAGACGATTGATTGATTTAGATCTCCACCACTTTTTCTTAGTATTAAAAACCAAAAGTCATTATTTCTAAGTCCATTGAAACTGCAATGGTTATATATTACAAACGTTTGACCTAAATGTTATTTACCGATTCTAACATTTAAAATCTGAAATTTAAGTGGGAAGAGGTTTTAAGAAAAAAAATAAATAAAAAAAATATTTCTTTTTGAAAAATTATAACCAATTTTTAGCCAAATTTTTGAAAGAAAACTAACTAAATCAAACATTTAAAAAAACTGCAAAAACTACAAAAAAAAAAAAATATTAAGCAAAAAGAAATTTGTAAATTATGTAACTTTTACTAACATTAAAAACGAAGTATCCGCATAACCACGAGGATGGGTTAGGAAAATTTCATATCTAACCATATTGTACTACTCCACTTCAACTTCAACTCCTTTCAATTACAAATATTAATTGCTCTATAATGGAATTTTTGTGTGGATAATTACATATTTAAAAAACTTAACTAAGATTATTAATGTATTGATTAAAGAAAAGTATCGTTATTTCTATCAAAAATGTATGTATTAAGAATTTTTTTTCAATTTTTTTGAAGTATATACATCAACGAAATGAAAGAAAACAACTACGTTAACAGTATAGAAACATATAAGATGTAACAAAAGAACTTTACAAGTATATTAGTGTTCACTATTATATATTTATGAATGATATTCGTACAAATTATATATACGAAAATGATGTATGTTAAGCCACTGGCAATTAAATAAATGAATTAAAAATAACAACGTTCTTCTTATTTACAAACATTTTGAATTACAAAATCATTAATTACATTCAACAAATTACGATTAAGTATTGTTTGATCCTTGAAATATATTAATAAGGGTTCGTATCCAATCAATAGGCTTTAAAGAAAATTATATACAGTATATATACACATGTTTAATTAATTAATGGAAATCAATTAAAAATTGGTTTTCTTCAATAAATTAGACTTTACATTTCATTTCCAATAGTCTATTATTAAATAAAAAGAGGATATAATTACTTTGAATTCTAATTTGAATTAATTAATTTAAGGTTTTAAGTTTAATTCTGTTGATAACTAGCGGATTAACAACAATCAAAACACACAATAGTAATAATAGAGCCTTTTGTTCACGCGTTTAGGAACCTTAATAAAATTTGGAATATTTACAAGTTGAGTTCTAGGTTGAAAAATTACTATGCAACATCCAACAAATTAAATTAAATTATATTTATGCCATTCCATTACATAACTACATGTTTAATTAATTGACGTAATTAATAAATAATATCTATTGACAATTCTGAACGTGTCGCTTTTTGCAACAATTTGATATCTTTTGTTTCTTTTAATTTTATGTTGTAATAATTATAATTTGTAGATAAAAGAAATTAGGAAGTTTCTAAAATTAACATGGCGAATTAGATCAACGCCGTTTCAAATCTATCTTCTGTCAGGGAATTTTTCATTGTATGTATTTCGGCTAGATTTCGAAAAATTTTTTATTTTATTTTGGTTTCTTTTTTTTTTTTTTTCCCTTAGTTAAAAGTTTTTTTTTTTACGTCGTTTTTTTTATGCATTTTTTTTTTTTCATGTTCTTTTTTTAATTTTTCCATTTTACTTTTTACTTTTTTTTTATCTTTATCTTTTCCTTTTTATTAATTATTAGATATGAGTGTCGTTGAAGCTTCATCAACTGCCTTTGAAAAGGATTCAGTCGAAGGTTCAGTTATTAATAAACATGGTAATATTGCAACTTTTACTTCAAATAAAGTTAGTTCTGGTTTAACTACTATTGATACACTTGGTAAAGAATTTAAAGTTCCTGATTATACTATTAAAGAAATTTTACAAGCTATTCCAAAACATTGTTATGAAAAATCTTTAATTAAATCTTGTAGTTATATTGTTAGAGATATTTTCTTTATGGTTTTAATTTCTTATATTGGTCACAAGACTATTCCATTAATTGATATACCAAATTGGTCTAATTTATCTATGATTTTAAGAGGTGGTGCTTGGATGATTCAATCTTATTGTATTGGTTTATTTGGTTTTGGTTTATGGATTTTAGCTCATGAATGTGGTCATGGTGCTTTTTCAAATTATCAAAATATTAATGATTTTATTGGTTGGGTATTACATTCTTATTTAATGGTTCCATATTTTTCATGGAAATTTTCTCATGCAAAACATCATAAATCAACTGGTCATTTAACTAAAGATATGGTTTTCATTCCATATACTAAAGAAGAATTTAAAAAAAAACATAAAGTTGAATCAATTGCAGAAATTATGGAAGATAGTCCAATTTTTTCTTTAAGTATTTTACTTTTTCAACAATTGGGTGGTTTACAAGTTTATTTAGCCATGAATGCTACTGGTCAAGAATATCCAGGTTATTCATGGTTTGGAAGATCTCATTATCATCCAAATTCACCAGTTTTTGATAAAAATCAATATTGGTTTATTTTATTATCTGATGTTGGTATAATTACTACTTTAACAGTTGTTTATCAATGGTATAAAAATTTTGGTTTATTTAATATGATGATTAATTGGTTTGTTCCTTGGTTATGGGTTAATCATTGGTTAGTTTTTGTTACTTTCTTACAACATACTGATCCATCTATGCCTCATTATACTTCAAAAGAATGGACTTTTGCTAGAGGTGCAGCAGCTACTATTGATAGAAATTTTGGATTTGTTGGTCAACATATTTTCCATGATATTATTGAAACTCATGTTTTACATCATTATGTTTCAAGAATTCCATTTTATAATGCAAGAGAAGCTACTGATGCTATTAAAAAAGTTATGGGTGATCATTATAGATATGATGGTGAAAATATGTGGATTTCATTATGGAAAGTTATGAGAATGTGTCAATTTGTTGATGATGACAAAGAAGATGCTAAAGGTGTCATGATGTTTAGAAACGTTAATGGTTGGGGTCCAGTCAAACCAAAAGATTAGTCAAATTATTTATATAGGGGTTTTATTTATAAAGGTTTTATTTATATAGTTGTGATAGAGATACATAAAGAATTTATGCATTTATATTTGATACTTTTAATATTTTTTGCATTTCATTATATAACTAGTGAAATAAAAATACATCTTTATTATTGAATAATAAGGATTTTTTGCAATTATTCCATCGTGAGCGTGTCAGATTGAACTGTTAAGAAGATACAAACAAAAATAGTTACGTTGTTTTGAATAATGAGTAAATATTAGATTTATTCATAAAATCAACTAGTTCATTTCGAATTGTCTTCTTTTGATGCAGATTAAGATGATTAATATCAATTATTCTATTGATCTTCAATCTAAAATGAGTTCATTATTTCGGCTGCTATTGTTTATACTATAGAAAAAAAAAATTTTTTTTTTTTTTTTTTTTCAAACTTTTCAAATCTCTAATCAGCAAATCATGACTAGTGTTTTACGTGGAGTTTTAACTCGTTTTCCAAGAGTTACTCCAAGATTCAATTATAAAACATTTTCTACTAGATCATTTCTTCTAGAAGAAAATGCTCAAAAAGCTCAACCAAAAACTTATGAAGAAGAAAAAGTTATTATAGATGAAATAAATAAAACATTACCAGAAAATGATTTAATTGCATCAACAAGAATGAGAAATATTGGTATTTCTGCTCATATTGATTCTGGTAAAACTACTTTTACTGAAAGAGTTTTATTTTATACTGGTAGAATTAAAGCTATTCATGAAGTTAGAGGTAAAGATTCAGTTGGTGCTAAAATGGATCATATGGATTTAGAAAGAGAAAAAGGTATTACTATTCAATCTGCTGCAACTTATTGTTCATGGGATAAAGATGATAAATCTTATCATTTTAATTTAATTGATACTCCAGGTCATATTGATTTTACAATTGAAGTTGAAAGAGCTTTAAGAGTTTTAGATGGTGCTGTTTTAGTTGTTTGTGCTGTTGCAGGTGTTCAATCACAAACAGTTACTGTTGATAGACAAATGAAACGTTATAATATTCCAAGAATCACTTTTATTAATAAAATGGATAGAATGGGTTCAAATCCGTGGAGAGCTATTGAACAAATTAATCAAAAATTAAAAATGCCAGCTGCTGCAATTCAAGTACCAATTGGTGCTGAAGAAGATTTACAAGGTGTTGTTAATATTATTGATAGAGTTGCTTTATATAATGAAGGTTCTCAAGGTGAAATTATTAGAAAAGCTGAAATTCCTGAAGAATTAAAAGATCTTGTTGAAGAAAAAAGAGCTTTATTAATTGAAACTTTAGCAGATGTTGATGAAGAAATTGCTGATGTTTATTTAGAAGGTGAAGAACCAACTGTTGAACAAATTAAAGGTGCTATTAGAAGAGCTACTATTGGTAGAAAATTTACACCTGTTTTAATGGGTTCTGCTTTAGCTAATAGAGGTGTTCAACCTGTATTAGATTCAGTTGTTGAATATTTACCACAACCAAATGAAATTTTAAATACTGGTTTAGAATTAGATAATAAAACTGGTGTCGAAACTCCAGTTAATTTAGTTCCTTCATCAAATGAACCATTTGTTGGTTTAGCTTTTAAATTAGAAGAAGGTCCTTATGGTCAATTAACTTATATTAGAGTTTATCAAGGTAAATTAAAAAAAGGTGCTAATATGACTCATGTTAAAACTGGTAAAAAAGTTAAAGTTTCAAGATTAGTAAGAATGCATTCAAATGATATGGAAGATGTTGCTGAAGTTGGAGCTGGTGAAATTTGTGCAACTTTTGGTATTGATTGTGCTTCAGGTGATACATTTATTGGTCATGGTACTCCACAACCAATTACTATGTCATCAATGTTTGTTCCAGAAGCTGTTATTTCTTTATCTATTCAACCAAAATCAAAAGATA
Organism: Insectozyma bohioensis; assembly: GCA_030582535.1. Classification (NCBI taxonomy): domain Eukaryota; kingdom Fungi; phylum Ascomycota; class Pichiomycetes; order Serinales; family Debaryomycetaceae; genus Insectozyma; species Insectozyma bohioensis. The sequence continues at coordinate 40,623 of JAKTXL010000057.1, read as the reverse complement.
ATGGTGCATTTTCAAAAGCTATGAATAGATTTCAAAAAGAAGATCCTACATTTAGAGTTCATTTTGATTCTGAATCAAAAGAAACTATTATTTCAGGTATGGGTGAATTACATTTAGAAATTTATGTTGAAAGAATTAAACGTGAATATGGTGTTGAATGTGTTACTGGTAAACCACAAGTTTCTTATAGAGAAACTATTATAGGTGAAACTCAATTTGATCATATTCATAAAAAACAATCTGGTGGTGCGGGTCAATATGGTAGAGTTATGGGTGAAATGAAACCAAATGATATTGCTAGTGAAAATAAATTTGAAACAGCTATTGTTGGTGGTAAAATTCCTGAAAAATTCTTATTTGCTTGTCAAAAAGGTTTTGATGAATCATTAGAAAAAGGTCCATTAATTGGTCATAAAGTTTTAGGTGTTAATATGTTAATTAATGATGGTCAAACTCATGTTGTTGATTCTTCAGAATATTCATTTAGAACTGCAACTATTGGAGCTTTTAAACAAGCATTTTTAAATTGTAATCCAGTTATTTTAGAACCAATTATGTCTGTTGAAGTTACTGCACCAAATGAATTTCAAGGTTCAGTTGTTGGTTTAGTTAATAAATTAGGTGGTATGATTAATGATACTAATAATGGTCCTGATGATTTTACAATTAATGCTGAATGTTCATTAAATTCAATGTTTGGTTTTTCAACTTCTTTAAGAGCTTCAACTCAAGGTAAAGGTGAATTTTCATTAGAATTTTTAAAATATGATCAAACTTCACCACAATTACAAAAACAATTAATTGCTGATTATGAAAAGGCACAAAAAAGTAAATAGATTAATTCTTGTAAATAAATTATATGTATTAGAAGAAAATAATATAAAAATTATTTATCTCTTAGAAAAATAATTAATTAATTAACAAACTAACTCTAAATAACAAACTTAGATTAATTATGGTTAACAAACTTAGATTAATTAAGATTAACAAACTTAGAAATAACTTAGAAAAAATATTCTACAATTATATTATTTTTTTTTTTTACAAATTTCTTAAATTTTATATTATTTTATATATAAATATATATATGGTTTGGTTGGGTTTCCTATATTGGAGGTCGAATAAAATATGATAAGATGAATATGATATGGATTATGAAGATGAAGATGAAGTTATATGTAAACGTAAACATGAAAGACCTTTTTTTAAAACTAATTTGATTCCCTTAATAAAAAAAACTAATACACAATGAAAATTAAAAGATTCAGATTTAAGCTTTAACTAAAGCTTTTTTAGTAGTATATCTTCTTTGTTTTTTTAAGACCATAACTTGGAATCTTTCAAAATCACTTAATTGACTTCTTCTTTCTTTTGAAGCTAATTTTTTAGCCCAAGCAGAAGCATTCCATTTAGCATCAACTTCTGAAGCAGCCCATTTTTTTTCAACAGTACCGGTTTTAGCACCTCTTGGTAAGTTTGGTAAAACAATTGGAGTTAAAACAATTTTAGCTAATGAAACAGCTTGTCTTGGAACATTTGGACCATCGATTAAAGCCTAAAAAAAAATTAATAGTTAGTATTTTAGATTTCATTTAAAATTTGATAATAAATACAAAAGTAATAAAGAATTATTATAATAATATTGGTTGTAGTTGTAATATATTTAGTTCTTTTATTGAATGTAGTTGTTTTTATGTAGTTGAAAATTTTTAATGATAATGATTTTTTTGATTTAATGATATTTGAAAAGTTTCATGAATAAAACTAAACTTGATAAATTATATGATAATGATGATGATATTATTATTTACTTCTTATTACTTTGTCTTTATTATCATTTAAATTTGATTGAAATTTTTTTTATATTTCAAATCTTGAATTTGTTAAAACATACTCTTTTTTGATCAATAATTTCGACAATAGTAGCTAATTCTTTGTTATCAACTAAGACGATACGTCCAACTTCAACAAATCTCCAGTTGGCAGCTTTAACAGTAGAAGACATCTTTAATATTATATAAGGTTGTTGATAGTAAAAGTATAAAATTGATTTTTATTGAAAATTAATTTTTTTTTTCTCAGTTCCAGTCACAATGAGATTTGTTAGTTAGTTCGAGTGAGAGTGATTGAATTGTTAGTATGTTACTATGTGTGTGTATAGACCTATTACTGCGGTAGTGTTTAATGTTCAAATAACTTCTCTATTAAACTGTTAACTATGTGCTCACTATTATTTTGCATTGTATACATAAGAACACCAGAAAAAATAGAATTATATAGGATATCCAATATACAGGAACAGACAGTGACTTTAAACAGAAACACGTGATATATTAGGGCTGCAACATTCAGATATTTATCTTTCTGCTGCTTTGACATCTCATATTTAATAATTGATTTTTTTCTACAATAGAAATAATAAAATTGTCAACTATCTTTATTATTATTATTATGATTATGATGTATAAACTTATTGAATCAATCAATTAATCAACTCAACCAATTAATCATTCAATTAATATGTATGTTTGAAACGACCATTAGTTACTTTTTAATGATGACTTATAATTTGCGTTCTAGAGTATTATATCTGAAACACGCCTAGTTTCATTAAGGATATGATACAACATGCGACCAATTTAAATGACTGATCTATAAAAGAAAGAACATGTTTGAATATTTATAGAATATAATTACTAACTTATGATTAAGAATTTTAATTGAGGTGAATAAATGTTTAATATATTGTATATACAGAGGTTTTTGCCAACAGATCTTCGAGTAAGAAATAGGATAAAATCAAAACCAATCTAATAGGTCCCTTATTCATTTTAATCATTATTTAATCATTTTAAATGATGGTCCATTAGTGGTTTAAACAATGCTACCACCTACAAACATGAAGAGTTGTAGTTTGATAGTATTATTTAAAATCTTTTGGGAATGAAAAATTATTCTGCTGAATAAAATTAAAGTTTTAACTTATCTAATCGTAGTTAGTTTATCCTATTTAATTGGGATCAATGACTAATCTCTGTTGTTTTGATTACGTATCATCTATTATGACATCTCTGTAATCGTATGTTTGAAAAATAAAGAAACCACACTAAAAAAAAAAGTTTCGCGAGTGAGTCAATTCGTACAACACACTCAAATATCAAACACTTCTGAAAATTATATTATATATATACTTTAAAAGTAGCACCATATTTTTTTTTTTTATATGAAGTTGACATTTATACTGAAACGATTAATCAGAATGTCATCTACTTCAGCTAATATAATTAAAAAACCTGCTGTTAAGCAACCAGAATGGTATCAACCAGAAAATAAAACTAGTTCATTACCAAAATTAAAAATTTACAATTCATTAACTAGATCAAAAAATGAATTTAATCCAATTAAACCAGGTCATATAACATGGTATAGTTGTGGTCCAACAGTTTATGATCATTCTCATATGGGTCATGCTAGAAATTATGTATCAACTGATATTTCAAGAAGAATTTTACAAGATTATTTTGGATATAATATAAAATTTGTTCAAAATGTTACTGATATTGATGATAAAATTATTATTGCAGCAAGACAACAATATTTATTTGAAGAAAAAGTTATAAAGAATTATAATGAAATTAATGAAGAATTATTAAATAATTCAAAAGAATGGTTAAAATTTTATATTGAAAAAAATTTATCTGAATTTAATGGTGATATTGAAACTGAATTTATTCCATGGACCAAATCAATTACTAATTTAGAAGAAATTTTAAAAGAAAAACCTAAATTTTCAATGTATTTAAAAGCAGCAACTTTAGCACATGAATCAATTTATACCAATAAACCATCATTTGATGAATTTTTAGAAAATATTAAAGATATTTCTGTTGTATCATTAGATAAACAATTTGGTTCAGATGTAACTGATCCAAAAATATTTAAAAAATTACCATCATATTGGGAAAAAAGATATAATGAAGATATGTTAAAATTAAATGTTTTACCACCAACAATCACCACCAGAGTTTCTGAATATATTCCAGATATTATTGAATTTGTTGATAAAATTATTTCAAATGGTTATGCATATAAAACAGATGATGGATCAGTATATTTTGATACTATAAAATATGAACATTCTAAACATGATTATGCTAAATTACAACCTTGGAATAAAGGTGATATGAGTTTAATTAATGATGGTGAAGGTTCATTAAGTTCAAATTCTGGTAAAAAAAATTCAAGTGATTTTGCTTTATGGAAAGCTTCTAAACCAGGTGAACCATCATGGGATTCAAAATGGGGTAAAGGTAGACCAGGTTGGCATATTGAATGTTCAGTTATGGCATCTGATATAACTGGTGAAACTATGGATATTCATTCTGGTGGTATTGATTTATGTTTCCCACATCATGATAATGAATTAGCACAATCTGAAGCTTATTATGATAATAAACAATGGGTTAATTATTTCATGCATAATGGTCATTTACATATCCAAGGTCAAAAAATGTCAAAATCTTTAAAAAATTTTATTACTATAGATGAAGCTTTAAAAAATTTTAGTTCAAGACAATTAAGATTAGTATTTGCATTAAATCCTTGGGAAAAACCATTAGATTTTAAAGATTCTTTAATTAATGAAGTTAAATCTATAGAATCTACATTATCAAAATTTTTCACTAATATAAGAGCATTAAATAATGATTATAAACATAAAGTATATCAAAATGATGAATATGTTTCTAAAAGAGTTACCGATGTTGAAAAAAAATTATATGATGATTTAGTACAAGCACAAGATGAAGTTAATGAAGCATTTAATGATAATTTATCAAGTAGTCAAGCCATTAGAGTTTTATTGGATATAGTTTCAAAATCAAATAATTATATACAATCAACTTCTGGTACTGATTTAAGAATTGAAGTTTTATTACTGATTACAAATTGGATTGTTAAAATTTTAAATATTTTAGGTTTTGAAACTAGAAATGATAAATTAGGTTGGGTTGATGAAAATGAATCTACATCAAATGGTTCAAGTGAAGAAGATATTGCATTACCATTTGTTAAAGCTTTATCACAATTTAGAGATTCAATTCGTAATTTAGCTATAAATAAAGCTGAATTAAATGAATTTTTAATAGCATCAGATCTTATACGTTCTCAATTAATTAATTTAAATGTTTCATTAGATGATAAACCAGATGGTTCTGCTTTAGTTAAATTTTTAAATAATCAAGAAAAAGAACAATTAATTGAACAACAAGAATTAAAAATTAAACAACAACAAGAAAAAGAAGCTAAAAAGAAACAACAACAAGAAGAAAAAAATAAAAAAGAAGCTGAAAGATTAGCTAAAATGAAAATAGCTCCAAATGAATTATTTAAAAATCCTGAATTATATAAAGAATGGGATGAACAAGGTATTCCAACTATTGATATTAATGGTGAAGAAATTTCAAAAAGTATGAAAAAGAAATTATTAAAACAATATCAACAACAAGAAAAATTATATCAAGAATATTTAAAATTAAATAAAGAATAGAAAAATGTATATAGAATAAAAATATATATATATAGAAATTTGTTATAAGTTTTGTAAATTGTGTGGTAGCAGTTAGTAGTAAAAGATTTGACACGTACGAAAAAAATACACTTCATAAAAAAAAAAAATTATCAACAGAATTAACACGCTAAGATTATACACCTCAAGACATGTTCAATTTAGTAACTAGATTCCAAGCTGCTTCCAATCAAGCATTGACATCATCCATAATATTAACAGGTATTGTCATAGCACTTACACTTCTTCAATTGTTTAGAGATGATGTTTGGAACTTACAAACTTCCAAAGTTTCAAATTTGACACCAACAGCAACAATAAAATATTCAAGTCAATATGGATCAATAAATAGAAAACCAAAAGAAAATTCAAAATTACAATTTGATTTATCAACTGATTTAACATCATTATTTAATTGGAATACAAAACAAATATTTATTTATTTAACAGCTGAATATCCAGGTAAATCAAAAGATTCATCAAATAAAATTACATATTGGGATAAAATTATTACTAAAAAAGATAATGCAATTTTAAATTTAAAAAATCAAAAAAGTAAATATTCTGTTTGGGATGTTGAAAAAAATTTTAGAGAAAGAAATGCAACTGTTAGATTAGAATGGAATATTCAACCTCATATTGGACCTTTAATTTTTGGATCAAGTGAACCATTAGGTGAATTTCAATTTGTTGATAGTAAAAATAAGATTAAAAATAAAAATTAATATTATTAAATTTATATATAGTTATAATAAATATATATCTATGTACAAGAATTAGAATCTATTATAAATTTTTCTTAATAATCTACTTTTGAAGAATTTGGTATATATAATTTAGTAGTATTTTTTTCAAAAAATAATTTATGCATAAATATCTTCGATGCTTCTGGAAAATTTGATGGATTTTTTTCAAAATCAGATAAGCATCGAAGATAATATTTATTAGATTTATAATAATCTGTAGTACTTGAACGTTCCAAAAAATCCATCATTTTCGGGAAATTTGATTTTAAACCATACATAAAATTTAAATTTTTAGCATTATTTTTATAGGTTAACTGATACAATTCAAAGAAATTACATTTTAATGGGTAGTTTGAATTGTTATTTAACACATCTGCTATTATACCTTGTATAGTTATAAGATTTCCGTGATCAAGGGAATAAGGAATATATTTCAGTTCTCTTAATGGATCAAAAAACATATTAAAATCATGTTGATTCATGCTTCTATTAGTATATGGATCATAAATTAAATTTTTAAACAAAAAACCACTTTTACTTTTAAAAAATGATCGTGATATAGCATCCACTCCTCCTTCAGTTAAAAATTGTTTTTTAATTCCAAAAAAAATATTTAATATCTCATAATTACTGTAAATTTTAGAACCATTTTGATTATATTCTTTCATCAAATATGATAAACAGGAGATATAACATTTTTTCTTTTGAAAATGCACATTAAGTTTTTGAACATTTCCCCTGACTAAAGATTTTTCCAGAATTCTTAAAACATGGTTAAAGTATTCATTAGGACCATACTTTAGCAAAAATCCAACAATTCTATTTAAATCTTTGTTTTGAAATACAACTCCTTTATCAATTACATCACAAATCATATCTATAGCCTCCTTATCTATATTACCAGTTTCATTTTTCACGGTATGAAGATATTTAAATAATAATCTACCATATTTACTCAATTTTGGAGGAATGGCAATGTTTCGATAATCAACTTGCTTAATATAATTATCAACTAGTTCTACAAAAGTTTCACAATCTTTCTTCAAAGAAGCTAGAAGTTTTTCCAGTTTACCTTCTTGTTCATAATATTTTCTTAATTGTTTATTGATATCAAATTGTAAATCAAATGGTAAATGATTATTAAAATGTTTATTTGACTCCTTAATAAACTTTAAAAACAACAACGCACCATCTCTAATTACAGCACCATCAGAATCCGAATTGATATATTCCAAATAAATTTTCAAGGTTTCAAAAACTTCCTTATAATCATCATCAAATTTTAGTTCATAATTTTGTTTCATAGATTTACTATCAATCATACCATACGCTTGCAAAATTCGGTTCATTAATCGAGTAGATTTCTGATATTTTGGATTGTCTGAGTCTTGTTCAGATGACCTTCTTTCAGTATATAATAAATTTTGTATAACGTAAACATAAGATTTTGCAGTAACTAAAACTTTACTCCTAACCATATAATTATAATATTGAAGAGCTTTTAGTGGGCTATAACTCTTTTTTTGGATATTTGAAGCTTTTTTCAAATAAGGTATATATAGACTATCTCTTGTTAAACGAAAGACTTTTGCTTTCTCAGCCAAACGTCTTGGCATCTTAGAAACATAGTTTACATTTGTATTATTATAGTTTATTTCAGCATCATGCTCACGGTAATAACTCACCATTAAAGAAATAAATTCAGAACCAATATCATTACCTTTCCGTGATAAATTTATAGGATCCGATTTGTTATAAATTTCTACCAAAAACTTGATTTTGACTTCAGTATATAAATAATCTTGAGCATTAGTACAATTATTTTGCCATGCTATATAATTTTTCAATTGCGCTAAATAAACTTCAAGATCGCTAAATGGTATGTCAGATTTAGAATGTGTTATGTATGATAGATCATCTGCTTTTTCAAATCTTCCCAATATTGTATAACTTTTAATTAAACCAATACAAAATGTTACATCAAATTTATTATGCTTTTTGGCTAAGTTTGTTATCCACTCAACGTATTTTATTTGTAAATTTTCACTTAATTCAATAATTAATGAACTTAAGAACTCACCTGATATTACGTCGATTTTAAGTTTAGAATTCAATTCAAAATAAAATTTCAAGTAATTCATGACTTCATTATAATCTTTGGATCTGAGTGGAATTTTAAAGACCAATTCTAACAATTGCGGCACAGATTTAGGATCTGCTTTTCCTTGGTGAACCAAATCAATGTATTCTTTAAATAATATAACAACTCTTTCTTGTTCATTTTGATCAATATAACTCTGTAACACATTTGAGAATGTACTATAATTTAACGAGATTTTTCTGTCCAACATTTGTTTGTATAATCGATCAATTTCAGTATATCCTTTTATCATAATTAAGGCTTTCATAGCAATTGCATAATGAATTGCTAAGGGCAAAGCGCCAATCCCATACATACCTTCAAATCTTGATTGTAAAGTTTGCCAATCTTTATGATTAACACAAATTTGTAAAAAAATACCTTCTTGCAATGTATAATCATGTAAATCCGGATTATTTTTGAACAAAAGAATGGCTCTTTTTTCATTTCCCAAACTCAAAGATGCATTCATTACTATTGTTAAATCCATCGGATTCAAAACGTCTTTTCTTTGAAGTTTTTTTAGATCTGGATTACTAAGGTATTTAGATTTAAATGAAAAATATTTTAAACACAAAAAAGGATCTTGTTTTTGCATTTGTTCCATAAATCTTGTAACAAATATATATGCAATTTTCGGTTCATGATAATTTTGAACTAAATGCAACAATTTTGAAGCAAAAATTTCAAATTCTACTGATGATGGGGGTACACCAATAATAGCTAAAATATCATTATAGTACGTTATATATGGATCAATAAACCAATTTCCATTTTCAATAGAACATGACTGTTTAATAAATATCTCTGTTACATCCATTTTTGATTCAAGTGTTTTTGACAACGATAGTGCATTTATTATAAAAGATTTAAGAAATGACCTTTTTCTATCAAAATTTTCAATCCCCTCTAAATAATTTTCAATTTTTGAAGCATTAAAAGTAATTGAATTATCAGGATTCTTTTGCAATTCTGTTATCTTCAAATTTATATCTTCTATTGATAGTTTTCCGTCTTGTAACGGTATTACATAGTGTCTATACCATTCATACTTACCTAATCTGTATAACAGGTTTTTCAATATAGGACCTAATTTCAATATAGATCTTTTTAACAATGCTATAGATTCATTATCTTGCTCTTTCTTTAGTATAGTTTCCCAAATTAATCCAATTGGAACAAGAGCATCATCAAATTGATTCATAAAATTCAATAATTTACCAAAAATTAATGTAATTGTTTCAATTTCTTCATCAGTGAATTCGTCAGCATTTGAAATAGCTTGTATAAATTCATCTCTAGTTTCGTCTTCAAAAATTAATCTATTTATGCTGGAATGACTTGTTCCTTCTAGAAAAGTAGTTGCAAAATTTGTATGCTTGACAGTATCAAATCTAAATGATGAGTATGACCTTATTGATTTAAGAAATATGGAATTCGGTAGTAGATTTATTAGAATGATTGATGATGTTATGCTATTTGATTTATTATGCAATTTGTTTACTGAAGAAATAAATTTTCTTAGATTTGGTAAATTCTTCGAAAGCCGTATCATTTTATACACTATTTAAATTTATAATTTACTCCAAAAGGAGATTTTCATATATACAAGGAACGAGTTTAAGTTTGTTGAATAAATTGCGATGTAGATATTTGATTTGATTTTTTTTTTTTTCACTATTTTGTTTTTGGGTGAAAAATTTTAAATCTCACCTCATTTTTATTTAGTGCAAGACGACATATAATAGAGAGAGAAAGAGTTATATAATCTACAAATCAACTTCTTAATTCAATATAGAGATATATATTAAATGTTATTCTATATATTAAATATTTTGTATTTCTCAGAGTCATTAAATCAGTTTTTTGTATGTTGTAGTCAGGGAAGTGAAACTTCTCGTACAGTGTGAATATTAAAAAATCATCATAAAAATACAAAAATATTTAAAAATCTAAATTGATAAACTTAATCGAAAACTAAATAATTAAATATTACTAATTTGGTTCTATGTTATTCTGTTAGCAATTTATTCAATATAAATATAATATTATTCATATCATCAGAAAACGACCTTTCATCAACTCTCATCAATCAATGTTTCAATTTTGTACACTAGAAACATGACTCCTTCTCCTTATTTGTACAAGAGAAGGGACTAACAAGGTGATTATGTCCGCCCGGTCGATAATGTATCATCATTAAATGATATGAAAATTTAACAATCTTTTCAAAAACATACCTAAATAATTTGTTAGTCAACAAAATTCTATTATCAAAATGAATTAATATATTAATGGCTCATACAAGGCTGAAACTTAACGAAAATGCTATTGTCTACCCATGAAAATTCAGTTGGAACAATTGGTAAATGCAAATAATCATAGCCAAATATACTTTTGATTTCTAAAAATAAGATAAAAAAAACATACTTATTGTAAATTCAATGAATTCTTTTTCAATCAAGTTATCAATTATAAATAACTATTTCATTAAAGAAAATGTAAGAAAAGAAGATATTCGTTAAAGGAAAAGAAAAACATTAAAAAAAAAGAGAAAATTTTTTTGTTTAAATATTTTTTTCATGGATGAGATTTTAATTTTTCTAATTATTTATGATATATACTTATATACAGTACCACTGTTAACCACACCCAAATCAAATCAATTTAATCCAAAGAAACTGATTTTAATTATTATTGTAAATATCAAATGACTTATAATTAAAAATCCAATAATTGTATAAAATTTACTTTTATTATCTTGTAAAATTGCACAATTCTTGGTAATGATTGGTAATAATTTATTTATATTACTTAATCCAGTTATAAATCCACTAATTAAAACAATTATCCATTTAGTTAAATTAATAATTAAACCAAATTTATTATTTATATTTATAATTATTAAATTTATTATAGTTATAGGTATCCATAATATATTAGTATATCCATAAATTGAAATAATTCTAACTGTTGATATGTTTTCTGGAAATTTATATAAACCATTTGTAAGTAAAGAATATAATATAGGAACAATTATATTATATCCATAAAATAAAGAAATTGATTTAATTAATAAATTAAAATCATATTCAAATTTTTCATTAGTTCCATTTAACCATTGATTTATTAATTGTGAACTTGTTGAAGATAAAAACATTAAAAATATTAAAGTACCAGTAATCCAAAAAAATCCATACAATTCATTAGTAGTTTCATCTTGATCTATTTTAGCTAATGGGTTTAAAGATCTTTGTATTTTTTCAAAGAATTCATCACTATTTAAATCAAAAAATTGTCTATAATATGATACTTGAAATATATGTGATTTAGTACTAGTTGATTGTTGTGACTGTTGTTGTGTTGAATTTGAGGGAATTTGTGTTGATGAATTTTGTTCAAAAGGTGATTCATCAGGTTGGATAAAATCGTCACCCAATAAATCAGTTTCTTGGTTAGGTATTTTATTGTATGACATTATTAATTGGCGGAGTCAATTCAATATCAAATAATATTGTTGTTTAAAAGTTCTCTTTTTTTTTTGCCCTTTCCAATTTTTTGACTTGTTCGTGCATTTGTTGATTTACGACCTTTATAAAGAGGGAGTTGCTACCAGAGAAATATATTATGTATTAGAAAAGCTACCTATTAAATATCTAAGTAATGATCATATAAATTTTCATTCATCATATCACTAGATGTAGTATTTTTCATTTGTTTTCTATCATCCCTTCTATTAATAAATGGATTAGATTTAATAGAGTTCAAATACTTGGATTTGATTGTTTGCGGTTTGCTTTCAAGAATCGGTGATTTATAATTATATTGGTTAACTTTATTATTATACTTGTTTATTTGTTTAGGTTCAATCATAATAAATTCATCTTCTATTCCATCTTTACCTTTTGTTTCTTGCAAATTTGTTGTAAAAAAAAAAGTTAATAAACACATAATAGTTATAATAAAAAATATCCATCCATTTAAATGTTGTAATAAAAATGGGAAAGCTAAGGAAATAGATGATTCAAATAACCAATGTAAACTTGTAATTACAATCCAACCCCTCATTCTAGACGAATATGAAAAATTTTCAATGATATACAACCAACATATTGGAACAATCATTGCATAGTAAAGTATGTCCAACAATACCGTTAAAGCTAAAATAATCGATGCTTTAATATCATAAAATTCAACACGTATAAACCAATCATTAATACCAGAAACTTCTCTTTTTGAAGAAAAACCTAAAAATATAATCATGTATGTACTCATAAAACAACTAATTAAGAACATTCCATAAACTAAAATATCTTTTCTTCTCATTACATCTGACATTAATATTGGAATTGTTGAAAAAAGAACTCTTGCAATCAATTGTGCAATTTGAACAATTCTAAGTTCTTCATTGTTTTTAATTTGACAAGCTTCAATAATATAATCAATTGATTCTGAAATTGTTGAAATTAAAATAAAATCAATAAAGAATTGCATTAAAATTGCAATACTGATCTCTTTGATATACTTTTTACCAAACAATCTATTAATTGAACAGCTTTTTAATTCAACTCCCGATGAGTAGTTTTTAATAACAAAGTGTTTATCACCTAAATTTCCTCTTTCTACTTGAATTTTATTTTGATGTTTAGCGTTATTGGAATTGTTGTTTTTAACTTCAATACTTTCTAGTACATCAGCAGCAGTGGACCATTCACTATTGGTTGCCAACCATTTTGGTGATTCTGGAATAAAAGGTAAAAGTGCAATGGCAAATATTAATGGTACCAATTCTATCAACCAATATAATCTGACATATTTAGATGTTCTAATATTTATATTTCCAATAAACAAGTTAGGTATCAAAAACATTGTTAAATTTCCTAGGTTGCATGAAAATAAAAAAAGTGATAAAATTCTACCTCTTCTATTGATTGGTATAATTTCATATTGATAAATTGGTATACTAACAAAAGTAATACCAATAGCGACTCCATTAATTATTTTACCTAAAACTAGCATTGAAGTTGTATCCAGTACAAAAGTGAATATAATACCAATTATCCATATAATACAGAGACATTCCATTGATTTTATGTAACCAAAATGTTCTGCAATTTCTCCACCAATTACACTTCCAGCTATAATGTGTTAGTAGTTATCTTTTTTTATTTTTAATCTTTTAGGTTTCTATTTACCTATTGAACCAATAAAATTACTTGATTTTAATAAATTGATCTCAAATTTTGATGAATTTCCATATAAATACAGAAAAATTTCTGAATTTTTAATACTTAAATATGAATACATTTCTAAACCGGCTATAAAACTATATAATGAAACAGCAAACCCAATTGCATAAGAATTATACAATTTCTTAACTTTTTGCATCGATTTCATTTGAATTTGAGTTTAGGCGGTTAAAAAAGAAATTGTTAAAAACTTGGTTGTTAAAAAAAAAGACTGAAGCCAAAAAAAACGAGATAAGTGAGATCAAAAAAATTTATTTGAAACATCCAAGTTCTATTATGGATATTGATACACCACAACCTGAAGAATTGAATGATTACCATGATTACTTAGGAATTGATTTATTTGAAGAAATCCATGAATTAGGAGATAATGAAAAGTTTGCTAAACAAACATTACTCCATTCACCAATTATCACCAATATCTATCCAAATTTTAAAGTCAAAATTAATAAACCATTTAAAGGTTCTACAAGTGTACTATTTAATGATGAAGAATACCAAACTCTCCTACCAAACGAAGAAGACTCTCAATTGGGTGTTTTCAGTGATAATGAAGATAATGATCTTATAAAAAATGATCTAGAACCAACACCAGAAGTACAATCAGTATTTGAAGATATACAGATCTTAATCAAACATCAATCAATATTAGTTGATGGTAATGAATTTCCAGTGAAATCATTAATTCGTTCATCTTGCTTAATAAAATCTAGTATTTCACAAGAAGAAGATCATATATTATTATCACTAAAATCGGGTTATTTAATATTGATTAGAATATTTTATATACCCAGATATTATACAGATATAGATTACCAATATCAAAATAAAATAATAAAAGATCATGGAAATTCAATATATAAACCTTTTATTATACAATGGTGGGATACTTCAAGTGATTTTACTTCACCAGCATTAGATTCAAGTGGATATCAATTGAGATCTTCAACTTCTGGACAATCTACAATTTCATTATCAGCATCAAACCTTTTAAGATTATATACAACTTCATCTCAAGATACAGGTACAGTTTTAAAAAATCATTTAAATATCAAATTAGATGGATTTTTAATTGATTCATGTTTTATTGATAATTCTAATACTGATATGTTTTTAAGTTTAGTCTTTACGAATCATAGAAGATTAACAATAAATTTCTTTTCTTGGTCCAACTTTAATTCAGATGGAATATTACCAACGAATTTTTCAAAATGTACATTACCATTAGATAATACATTTGATATACCAACATTTATAATACCATTACAAAACAATTTATCATTTTTGTTTGTATCACCATCAAAATTTACAATTATAACGATCCATGATATAATTTCAGCAGAATATAATTTCAAAACAATTGATGCACCATTTGATAAATTTCCAACGACATTTTATATACCAAAATCAAATATTTCAAATTTGGATGAATCTGCCGATGAAATTTTAATTGCAACCGATAATGGTGTGGTTTATTCAATTCTAATACTGAATAATTGTTTTGTTTCTTCAAATCCAGTAATTAGAATCTCAGATAGTATATCAGTTTTCACATTAGAAAAAGAAGAACTTGGTTATAGATTTATTTATTCAAGTATTAGTGGTTCATCTAAAGATTTATTGATATCAGAAATCTTTTCAAAAGAATATCTTTGTGATGTTGAAAATAATAATAAATTAAATTATTCTAATGCTAAATTAATTAAAGATTTTAAGAATTGGGCACCATTAATCGATCTATCAATAGTTGGGTCATCTACATCCAAACAAGAAATTTGGGGACTTAGTGGACTTGGTAAAAAAACAAAATTAAATCAATTTAGATATGGTTATACAGCAACAAGAAAAAGTAATACTTATGAAAGATTAAGAAAAGCAAATAATATTTGGAAATTGGAAATAAATCAAGTTATATATTTATTATGTTCACTTCCTTTTGAAACTATTATATTAGAATTTCAAGAGAATGATCCAAATGATAAATTTATAGAAATTGAAAATCCAGTTATTAATACTAATCAACTGACAATTTATGCAACGGTTTTAAGAGATGATATTATTTTTCAAGTTACTAATCAATCAATTACATTATCAAATATATATGAAACTATTTCAACCAAGAATTTTTCAGATTTGACTATATTATTTGCAGAAGTTTATGAAAATTATTTGGTTATGGTAGTTGAAGAAAATAATAATTTAAAATTTGAAATATTTCAAATACAAGAAATATCTAGTTCTATTTCAGAAAATTTTAAATTGTTAAAAGAAGAATCTATAAATTTTCAACCATCAATGTTAAAAATTTTTAGTATTGATAATAGTTTTATAATTGCATTAGGGAGTTTTTGTGGTAAAATATTTTATTATGAATTAAATGATTTGTTAATTTTAAAGCTTTGTCAAATATTAAATGAAAGTAGTCCTTATGAACAATTAAATGATATTACAGCACCAGAAGTTTTAATACCTAATGAAATGGTAATTAATGGTTCTGAATTTTTAATTGGGACAAAAGAAGGATATTTTATTAAAATGCAATATAATAAAGATCTGTTAATTTGTGATCAATTTTTAAAAATTGGTGAAAATAATGTTAGATTATCTTATTGTTTTGATAATAATTTTATAATTATTCAATGTAAAGGATTATGGTTAATTAATAAATATGTTTCAAAATTTCCAACTAAAATTTATTTTGAAGAAACATATGAACGATCAATTTTAGCATATGTTGAATTAAGTAAAAATAATAGATATCATAGATTAGCAATCATTAGAGATAATGGATTAATATTAACTAATATTTCTAAATTTTATGAACAATCAATCAAACAAATATCTATTGCAGAAAATAGTAAGAAACTTTTATATTTACCCCATGTATCAACATTTTTAATATTAACTAAATCAAAAACTTCAAGAAATAGAATTAAATGTGTTGATAAAAAATCACTTAAAATAATAAATCATAAAGAATTAAAATTTAAAAGTAGATTAAATGATATAGAAGAATTAATTTTTAATGAAAATGAATATCCAATAAGTGTATGTATATGGGAATTTAATCGAGGGAAAAGAACAAGTAAAAAAATTTTAATTGGATGTACTAAAACTAGTAATAATGGTAAAGATTATGGTGTTGTAAAAGTATTAGATATTAAAAAAATTAAAAATAATGAATTTTCTGGAATTATAATAACTGAATTAACATCATTTGATCATGAAAGTCCAATAACAGATATTAAACAATTGAATGAAAATATAATATTTACAAGTGATTCACAAATTTTTTATAATAATTATAATGAAATTGAGAAAAGATTTACACCAATTAAATTATTAAAAACATTACCAAGTAAAATTATATCAATGAATATATTTGGTAATAAAATATTATTAAGTACACAATTTGATTCATTATATCAATTTGAAGAACCTGCTTTATTTAGTTCATTAAGTTCAAATATTAATTATATAGCAAGTGATCCAATACCAAATAGTTTTATTAATCAAATTGAATATAATAAAAATATAATTGCAAGTAATAAAATTTATTCAAATTTATCACTTATGAAAATTGATAATCAAAAATATATAACTAAATCAATTTTTAAAATTTCAAGTATTTCAAGACTTTATTTAATTAATTTAGATAATTATTGGATTCAAAATAGAAATTCTTGTGTTTTAAGTATTGGTACAAATGGAGAGATTGTAAGTTTTAGAAATATTAATGAAGAAGAAATTAAAGGATTAAATAATTTAGAAATTCAAAAATTATCAAGACCATTTATTAATAAATCAAGTGGTACTGGATTATTATCATTAAATAAACCAAATTTTGATTATATTGATAATAGAAATCAAAAAAATTTAATTGATTTTGATTTAGAAGAAATTTCAAAATTAAGTATTTCAAAAATTGGATTATAAATAATAATATTACATAAGACTATTTCGTTAAACTAGATTAATTATATATAATGAATATTTAGGTAGCAGAATCTTCAGATACAACAGTTTCAATATCAGTTGCACTTGCCATTTTTTTTTTCAATCTTTCTTGTCTATATTTTTGAGCAGCTGATAATTTTTCTGATGATTCATCATCTTCTTCATTAGCACCTCTTAATTCTTGTAATAAACTTTTAGCTCTTGTTCCAAGACCTTTTTCTTCACCTGAACCATCATCATCATCAGGAAATGATTCTGTTATTGGTGTATGAATTGGTGATTCATTTTCTTCATTTATACTATTAACACTTTCTATTTTATTTGGAGAATTTGATAATTTACGTTGATTATCTAAAATTTGTTTTCTCATTAATGCTCTTTTTCTTGCAGATGAAGCTTCACCTTTTGAAGGAGCTGCAGCTTTTAATTTTTCTAATAAAGAATCCATAACTCCAACATCATTACCATTTTCATCTTCTTTATTTTCAGATGATTCAATTTTCTTCGGAGTTTCTAATAATTTCTTTCTTTGTTCATAAATTCTAATTTCTTCTTCACGTTTAATATTTTCTTGTTGAACTCTTTTAAAATCCTTCATAAAATTTGTAAATTTTGAAATAAAAGAATTTTTAACAAATTGATCAGTTGGATCTTCACCAAAATATATCATTAAATTATCAAATTGTTTTATAGTATAATTTGCTTGATCTAATAATAATTCACCTTTTCTTTTAGCTCGTGGTAATGCAGGTAATACAACTTTTAATAAACGATCCAGTGGATGGAATTTTGATACATCACTTAAATTACCTATATCAATTGAAGTTTGAACATTTTTAATTGATTGAGCATATTCTTTACAATCAGAATAAATATTTTCAATTGAAAATTTAGAAACCTCATTACATTGTGATAATTCATCTAAAAATTCCAATAAATCTGGATATTGAGTTCTAATAACTTTTTCAACATAATGTAAGAAAGTCATACTATTTTTATCATCCTTCATAAAACTTAATCTTTGTAATGAACTTAATTTAAAACCTTTAGCTTGTTTAGTAGAATCATTCATATAATTACCAACAGTTAATATAATTTCAAATACACCTTTCAAATGTTTTGAATTTTTAATACTTTCAACACTAGTATCAATTAATCTTAATTTATGAACAAAATCTTCATAATCTTTATCATAATGAGCAATAATTGATAAAGCTCTAGTTCTTGATTTCCAATAATGTTGTAAATTATACATTAATTCCAAATAAATTCTATCAGGTCTTTGTAATTCATTTGGATCTTTATCAGATTTTGAAATTTCTTCAGTTTTATAATCAGTTGAATATGGTTCTAAATTTCTTGCTAAAGAATTTGAAATTTCAACAATTTCTTCTTTACCAAAAAAATCTAATACAGCATGATTAGTTAATATATCTTTATCACATCTTAAAACTTTTGCAATTAATTCTTCATCCAGTAATGAATTAAACGAATGTAAATTAATACTAAATTGTTGAGCAATATCACGAGATAAAAATGAAACTTTATCAATATCTTCTTTCTTTTTAGTAGCCAATTTTTTAATTTCTTTAGCAGCAAATATAACTTCAATTTCATCAAATATACCTTTAGAAACTAAATCATTAACTAATGTACTACTATTTTCATTCCAAAATGAATTTGGATTTACATTATAATCAATTTTTTCCCAATGTAATTGTTTTAATTTTTTCTTTGGTCTTGGAATATTATCAAATTTAGATGATGGTAATGGTTGAGAATTTATTGAATTTAAAAATTTGGATGATGGTGGTGGTGGTAATGGTGGAGCTGATGGTATTGATGAATTATTTAAGAATGGAGGTGGTGGTGGTGGCGGTGGAGGAGGACCTCCAGAATTATTACCACCTAGTATTGAAGGTAATGGAGGAGGAGGTGGAGGTGGTGGAGGTGGTGCTGGTGGAGCTCCGCTTGATGATTTAGGATCAAGCATTGATGGCATTGGTGGTGGAGGTGGAGGAGGAGCTGGAGCACCAGTTTCTGTTGCTGTTGGTACTGGTTTAACTGGTTCTTCTTTAATTTGTTCTTCTTCAATTTCATCTTTTTCTTCTGTTGATTCTTCAGGACCATCAATAGCATCAATTTTACCAACTTTAGAACTTAATTCTTTTAAAAATTTAGGATCAAGTGCACCAACAGTAGTCATTCTATTAATTTTTTTATATTCTTTTGATCTAATTGGCAGTACAATTGAATCATCATCAATATTAGATTTAACTTGACCTTTAATATATTTATTTTCAATTTTTTCAAGAACTGAATTTCTTTTTGGTGATTGAATTTTTTGTGCAGCAGCTAATTGTTGTCTTAATTCATCTCTTAATTTTTCAGCTTCTAATAAAACTTCATGAGTTTTATCTTTAACAGAATCATCTATTGGAGCAGAAGGTACAAAAGTATAATTATTTTCATTTTCTTGATCTTGTTGTAAATTAAAATCAATATTAAAATCTTTAAAATTATTTTCCAATTCTCTTAATCTTTCCATTGCTAAAAATTTTTGTTTATTAAACATTGAACTACTATTATATTTCATAATATCATTTGATTCACTTTGTAAATTGGATAATTTTTTTCTTAATTGATCTAATTTTGATAAATCATCACCACGAACACCTCTTCTTGGACCAGGTGGTGGAGGAGGAGGTAATACTTCTTTTTCTTCTGGTTCTTCTGGTTCTTCTGGTTCTTCTTCTTCTTCAACTTCCAGTTGAATTTCTGGAGTTTGAACATAAGTTTCAAAATCAGTCATTTCTAATTCTCTTGCCATATTTTCAATATCACCCATTTGATCTCTTAAAGCTCTTAATCTACTCAGAGGTTCAACCTGTGTACCACCCCATTGTTTATTATCAGATCTAAATTCAAGACGACGACGATTAATTTGATTTTTTAATCTTTGAGCTAATTCTTCATTTGTTGTTGTCAACAGTACTGTTGTTTTATTACCTTTATGATTTGTTTCTAAACTATTATCATTATTATTTAAAACAATTAATAATTCTCTCATTTCTAATTCCAGTTGTTGTTTTTCTTTCATATATTTAGTTTTTAATTCATTATTTTCTTCCTTCATTTCTTCATTAATTCGTCTAAATCTTGAAATTATCATATCACGTTCTTTTAAATCACTTGTTAAATTAGTAATCATATTATCTGCACCTAAAGATAATTGTCTTGACATATCATCACGTTCAGCTGTTGCTTCTTCAGCTATTTTTCTATAAGTTTTAACTTCATCTAAAGCTTTTCTATACATATCATCAGTACTCATTGTTGAAAATAATTTATTTATAGCAATATTAATTGCAGAATCTTCATCAGTTGTACGAATTGTTGAAATATTTTGAATTAAACCATCTAATAATCTTAAACTTTTACTTAATTCTTGTGAATCACTTCTTTTTTCACTTTGATTTAAATATAAATGTTGTATAGCACTTAAAAAATGACCTTGAGCTTCGGAATCTTTAACATTATTCCATAATGAAGAAATTAATTCAACAGGATCATTAAAATTTAAATTTTCATCAATATTTTCAGTAAATTTTAAATCATCTTCATCATTTTTAGCATCATCTTCAAATCTATAACAAAGATTATCTAATTCTTCATTACCTAAATCTTTAAATTTTATAAATAAACGATTTAAACCAGCTGCATATAATTGAGATCTTAAATGCATACGAACTCTATAATCAATACCATTACTAACTATTACATTAATTAATAACATAGTTGCAACACAATATTCAGTTAAATTTTCAAATTTATTTTTATTTGTACTTGATGCTAAACCCATTTTACCAAATGAATTTTTTAATTCATCACTTGCTCCAACTAATGAATTATTATATTTACCTTTACCACCAATAATTCTTTCAACTAAATTTAACCATAATTCAAATCTTTTATATTTATCAGGTATTGGAGGTTTTCTAATTAAATTACCTTTATTTTCTATATCAAATTCATATCTTGTACGTTCACTTAAAGAATCTAAAGCTTTTAAAACTTTATGATATCTACCACTATCTGAATTATAAGAAACCATAAATGTCATGGCGTCTGTTGCCAATTTTCTTGTTAAAATTCTTGGAGATAATAATGAACCAGTAACTGCATTAATAAATAAATCTATATCAGTTTTAATTCTTTCAGCACCTAATTTTTGATTCATTACACATTTTAAAGATTTTAATATATGAGCTTCTTTATCAAATATTTCATCATCAATATCAGTTATATCATTTTTAATCATTTCTTCTTGTAATTTTTGTAAATAAGCTGATAATAATGCATCACCTTGACATTCATAAACAAAATTTCTAACCCAATCAATTGGTTCACTTCGTAGTTGTATCCATAAATAACTTAATTGTGTTGTTGAAATTTGTTTTGATAATAACATTTTACTATAAGCTTCTGGAGAATAAGAATGATTTGATTTATTATTACGTTCTTGACGTTCATAATCAGCTCTTGCATCTTGTTCAATCATCATCCATTTTCTATCAGTATCATAATTTAACATTTCTCGTGTAGCTTGTGGTGGTAAACTTTTAAAATTTATTTTTTCTAATAAATCTTTAAACATTCTTTCAATTTCAAATGCAGATTGGGGACGTTCTAATTTAAAACCTCTTTCTTGATATGATGCATCTCTAATAGGTTTAGATATTGATATATTAGTTGATTTTCTACTTAATTGATTAGATTTAGTTAATTGAGTTGGGGTATCATAAGGATTTGTTGATATACTATAAGTTGATGCTTGTCTATTATGTGCAGAATTTAGAACTTGAGGACTAGGTATTATATTTGTTGAAGCAATAGATGTAGATCTACTTGGAAATGAAGATTGTTGTAATTGAGGTTGAGATTGAGATTGTAGTTGAGGTATTGGTTGATTAATCAGTCTTCTACCATTACTATGACTTGAATGTTGAGTACTACCAGACATAATACTAGCAGAATCATTTGACGATAAATCATTTGTATCTTTATCTTTATCTTTATGTCGTCTTAAACTAAAAATTGATGAAGAAGATTTCCTATGATTATTAGTTGGTGATACATTATTAGTGTTATTATTATTATTATTATTATTATTATTTGAATATATTTGGGAATTATTTAATTCTTCATTGATTCTTGGATGTAGTTGATTTGAAGTGGTCAAATTCGAATCAGTTGGTCTTCTTCTCATTGTATATATTATATATACTATGTATATAGTTTTAGTCTAGTGATTATTATATGTAGAATAACTTTTTGTATAAGTTGGTGGGTTGTAGTTTCTTTAAATGGTTGTTGAAAAGTTGATACTAAATTTTTAGTTAAATTTACCCGTTAAATTTTTATTACCTTTTTTTTATTTTAAGTAAATTTTTTTTTTTTTTTTCTGTATTTTTTTTTTGTACTTAATTTCGCAATTTTTTATTTTTAATAATTTTTTAATTTTTAAGTTTGAATTTAAAATTGTTTTATATTTCTGATTTGTTTAACTTCTTTGGCTTCTGTAATTTCTTGTCTTGTCTTTAATTAAGATTTTAAGGAATAGTTAATTATAATATTGGATAAAGAGTTTGTCCCTGAATATTTGAATCCTTTCAAATTCAAATTCAATTTCAAATTCAAAGTTTTTTTTGTGTAATTTTGACTTAGCCATAATCAAATGAAAATGAAAATGTATAACTTCGTTTTCATTTTCGTTTGTTTACTTTGTGTTTTGTATTAGTTAGATATTTAGTATAATTAGTTCTGGTCTGAGTTTAAGTAGAAATTTACATCTGCCAAATGCCCTGGGGCGTAACATAGAGGAAAATAAAGAGACTTTTGAATTTTGAATTTTGAATTTTGATAAGATAAAAAGAATTCCTGAAGTTTAAGTTTTCTTTCTTTTTTTTTATAAGCTAGTCATGTTAAAATGTGTTTTGAATGTATGTCGTTTGACACTTGAAACAATTTTTCAAGTTTCTTTTTTTAGTAGTAGTAGTTTTTCTTAGTAGTTTTTCTGCTGGTCTAAATTAAAATAATTGGATGGTTTTGTAATTTGATTTGAAAAATATAATTTTTTAGTAATTAGTAAAAAAATATTAAATTATAAATCATATAATGATCATATAATAATATTTATTATTAATTATACATCTTACTACTACTACTACTAATTATTATTATTTATTGCTGGCTTGTTGGCTGGTTTGAAAAAAAATTTTTGGACCTTAGAAAAAAACAAAATAATACCGCGTTGGTTTATTATACGTGTTATCAATTAAACTTTAAAACAGACGATTAAAACATTTTCAAAACATTTGGAAAACAATTTGAAATAATCTCTATAAACTTTAATATTACTATTCACATACACAGTTTTACATATATCTATACATATTAAATTATCTTATGTCTTTGCATCTTCTAAATTTTCTGCCAACATTTCCAATGTATGATCTAAATCTTTATTAAGTTTAGCTGTAAATTGTTTAGATCTTGAATTTGATCTTTTTAAACCTGATTCTTCTGATTCTATTATTTCATCTTTTTGATTAGTAATTTCAAAATTTTCTATGGAATCACTAAACTCTTGATTATCTGAATCATCATCATCATCTTGTTCAACTTCTGTTTTAGTTGCTTGAGCTTTTTCTAATTTTGCTCTTGCTTTTGCAACTGCTCCTAATTCTTTTCCTGTTACTATTTTTTTTGGGCTAACTTTTTCATCTATCTTTTTATCTTCTACTAGTACTTGTTTTGTAGTTTTTGGTACTTCTTTACTTTTTGATACTTCTTTACTTTTTGGTACTTCTTTACCTTTTGGTTGTTCTTTAGTTTTTGGTACTTCTTTAGTTTTTGGTACCTCTTTAGTTTTTGGTTGTTCTTTTGGCTTTTCTTTTGACTTTTCTTTTGGTTGTTCCTTTGGTTCCTCTTTTGGTTGTTCTTTTGGTATATCTTTACCATTCAATTTTTCTTCATGTTTTTGTTGAGTTGGTGATTGAAATGGTCTTGGTTGTGGTCTTGTTGGTGTAGTTGGTTGTTTTGGAGTTCCAGTTGGTGTTGAAATTGGAGTAGATTGTTGATCTTTTTTTCTAGGTATTAAATTTACAAAAGTTTGATGATTAATTTCATCTAAATTAATTTCATCAATATGTTCAACATTATCCCAAAAACCTAATTTACTCCAAAAAATTTTTAAACGAATTAATATTAACATAACATAAATTTTAATTAATTTACCTTCTTCTTCACCATCTAATTCAATATCATGCATTGAACTATTTAATAATTCATTTGATGAAATTTGTGGAGTCATTGTACCATTAATTGATGATAAATTTGAACTTGAATTATTTTTTATAAATTGTGATGCAAAAGTATTTGATAAATCATCAAATTGATTATTTTGTTTAATTTTAAATATATTTGATTTAATTAATCTAATCTTTGCAAAAAATTCACATAAATTTCTTAATTTAATAACACAATAATTACATAATGGATAACTTGTAACTAATTTATCATCAGAATCAACAATTTTATAATGATATAATCTACAATGTTCTAAATTATCATTTCTAAATTCTCCACAAAATGAACATGATTCTTCTATAGCAACTGGTGGTAAACCATTTTGATGACCTTTATAAGTTAATTTAAAACTTTCATTAATACCTTTAATTGGTTCTATAGAAACTCTACCTTCAATTAATGAACCCCAAAAAGTTTTATTTTTTGTCCATTTATTAAATAATGTACTTGAAGGTGATATAGGTATATGTGCAATAGAACTTTCAATTTCATAAGTCCATATTTGTTTAAAAAATGTTAAATTTTTTAAATGTGTTAAATCTAATATAAAATCAGGTTTTATTATTGAATAAATAAAAATTTTAAATTCTTTATTAAAATTATTTAAATCAAATCGTATAGCAGAAATTTGTGGTGAATAAATATTATAATTAAATTGATAATCTTCAGATTCTTGTTCAAATTTATTTTGTTGTTCAATTTGTGGTGTTGTTGAAGTTGAAGAATTTAATAAAATTTTTTGTTGATCTTCTAAATTAATAAACATTTTTTTTAAATCTGATAATTGATCTTGTAAATTATTTATAATTGTATTTTTTTCATCAATTTCTTCATATAATTTTTTATTTTTAATTTTAAAATTATGAGTTTCTCTTGATGCATTACTAACCATAGTATTTGCTTCATCAAATAATGATGCAGTTAAATCTTCAACTTCACCTTTTAATTTTTTATTTTCTTCTTCTGCTATTTGTTTATTATTATTACAATCTTTAAATTCATCTTGTAATTTTATATATTTTGGTAAAACTTCTTTAAATTTTTTATCATTTTCAATAAATTTATCATTTGATTCTTTTAAAGTGGAAATTTGTTTACGTAATTGTAATATGACTTCTTCTAATTCAACTTGTTTATTAACTGCTGTAACTAATCTTGTAGATAATGTACTAACTTCTTCTGCTAAACGTTTTTCATAATCTTCTGCTGTCATTTTTGGGGTTGCGAGTGTGTGTGGTGTGTGGTAAGGGGTGTGTTTATAAATTTTCTTGTTTTCTTATTCTTCTTCTTTAGTTAATTCTACTTGATGATGGGATTATAAGACAATTTCAATAGTAGTAGTTATTTGGATGATATAGTATATGATATATATATATACTATTAGTTGATCTTTATTAATATATTATTAAGTGGAGATTCAAAATTTTCTTTTTTTTTTCTTTTCGTTTGTCTCGTTTTTTTCGTTGTTTGTTTGTTTGTTTGTTTGTTTTTGTTTCTTATGATTTGTGATACTTTGCTTTTTTAATTACTTGTTTAAGATATAGATTTATCACTGTTGTTATTGTTGTTGATAAAATTATAGATGAAAACTATAAGTTTAAATTAAACTACTAAACTACTAAACTGCTAACTACTAACTAATCTAAAACCGATATATTTCTTTTTATTATTCTTAGTTCTACATATCAATAAAAAGAAAAAAAAAACGACTGATCAAAAAAATAAAAAATAATTACGATTATGTAAGTACTTACATAAGCCCATAGATTAAAATTTCCCTATGTTTTTTTTTTATTAGTTATCTTTTATCTTTGGTTTCCACAGTTTTTTATTATCAACAAAAACTTTACAACCACTGGTAATGAATTCGATTTCATTGATTAATACTCCCATTGGTTACAGTAAATCTCCAATACAGCATTATAACTATTATCCATCCACTTCCTCATCATCAACAACAATTTTACCATCAACTTTATTTAATAAACTACCCATTGAAATTATTCTTACTATAACAAAATATTTATCACAATTTGATATTTTAAATTTAATTAAATTAAATAAAAAATTTTATAAATTATGTAAACCTTTATTATATGAAAATATAATTATTGATTCAAAATTTAATATTTTTAATAATGAATTTAATATAAATGGTAAAACTTATATAAATAGTTTATATAATTTAAAAAAATTTATTAAAATTTTTTCAACTAATCAAATACCAAAAATTAAATCTTTTAAATGTATTAATTTACCAGATTCTTTAAATATTTATGATTATAATTTAAATAAACAATTTATAGAATTTTTTAAAAAATTATATTATATAAATGAATTAATTTGGTTAAATGATAATTTTAAATTAGAATTTTTATATAATTTACCAAATAAAAATTTATTAATTACTTTAATTATAAATATTAAATTTAGTAATTATTTAAATGAATTAAATGAAACTGATATAAATTTATTAAATTTTCCAAATTTAAAAAATTTTCAAATTAAACCTTTTTATAATTCAAAAAAATTATTAAAAATTTTAAATACTTTATTAATTAATTCAAATAATCCTTTTGAGGTATGTAATAATTTAAATTGTTTATCATTATCAAAATTTAATAATAATGAAAAATTAAATTTAACTGATGATAATAAAACTATTGAAAATTTATTTATAAATAGTAAATTAAAATATTTATCAAATTTAACTATATTATCATTAAATCATATAAATTTAAATATAAATGATGGTAATTTATTAAAAAATTCAGTTAATTTAAAAAATTTAAAAACTTTACAATTGAAAGGTTTAATTGAAACTTTAGATAAATCATTTTTAATGGAAATTGTTGATGATTTAATTAATTTAAAAAATTTATCATTAGATATATTAGAAAAACAAGAATTTATAATTGAATTTTTAAATTCTCTTGATTTATTATCATTAGATTTATCAATTAGAATTAAACAAGAATTTGAAATTTATTCAACTTCAATAAGTAAACAAAAAAATTTAATTAAATTATCATTAGAATTATATCATAATATAGATGATAAAAAAATTTTAATTAATGATTTATCATCAAATTTTTATGAAAATTTATCAAATTTAAATTTAAAAAGTTTAAGAATAAATAGTTCATCAAATTATCAAGGTTTATTAAATTTAATATCAACTCAAAAAAATTTAAAATATTTAGATATATTTGGTAATTTAGCTGGTGGTGCACCAAATTTAGGTTTAGGTATGATTCATCCTACAATATTTGATGAATTTTTAAAAGTTCAACATGTTGTTTTATTTTATTTAAAATATAATTCAAATATTGAATATATTAGAATTAATGATTGTTTATTTGAATGTAATTCAAATTTTTCTATAAATCCAAAAGATGAAGGTTTAAAAAATTGGTTTGATGAAAATGTTAGATTAAGAATTGAGTGAGATAAGAAGGATATGGGGGTTTACGAACTTCCTTTCATCCATTAATGATAAAGAAATTTTGGTTTTATGTTTTGACACAAAACTGAAAATCGATAAATAGGGTTATGTATATAAAAAGATTAATGAAAGCATGAATTAGGTTAAATGGAACAAGAAAGAAAAGCAGCAGCAATAATTATTTCGTATTCTCTTTGGGAAGTTCTGGCAATAAACAAAAAAGTAAAATAAAATTACTCACAATTTGTTTGCAACTGCCGCGATAATTTTCTTTTTATTTTGTGGCCAGAAAAAGAAAGAAAAAAATTCCCAATGTTCTTAACACCCAGTACCTAAAAAAAAAATTAGCGGCACTTTTTTTTTCTATTAATATGTGATACATTTTATTTATTTTAGTTATTTCCCCTCTTTTTCTCTAGATCCCAACAGTTTCATAAATAAATAAAACAACTCAAATATCTCAAATATCTCATCCGCGTTGTTACTACTTCATAAAAACAGTTTCATTTTTTTTTTTTGAAAAGATAGTAGTTAATTCAAGAATTTATCGTGTGAGATAGTGAGTCATGAAAGTATATCATGGAAGAAAGGAACTTTTTTAAATAGTGACAGATTCTTTTTTTATATTTTTTTTTTTTATCTCTCGGAAAAATCTGAAATTTTAACGCTTTACAGAAAGCATTCCAAAAATAACCAAAAAATAATAATATAAAAAAAATTTTTTAATTTTCTTTCTACGCCTTAATATTATTATGCTTGGCCCCTCTGTCCGAAGAAACAACATCAACTGTTTCATTTGCTTTTATTCCAAAAAAAAAGTATAAATATAGATTGAAAATTCCTAAAAAAATTATTTTCATTTCTCTTCTATAATCAATTCAATTGAATAACAAAAACAAATAACTAACTAATTAACTAAATATTTTTTACAATGATTGCTACTCCACAACAACCAATTAATCAAATGACTGCCGTTGAAAAAGAAGCTCAAATAATGCAAGAAATTAGAAATAATGCAAAACAATTTGATAGTAAATTCGAAGGTTCTTTCTTTGGTAACTTTTTAGGTATTGCTATTAGAAGAAATTAGAAAGATAGGGTACTACTAAGATGCTACAATTGATAGATGCTACTTGATGGTGATTTGGGTTTATTAAAAAAAATTTAAAAAAAAAAACGGACTTTATAGATTTTATTTCGATTAATTATTACAATACATAGATTATATTTTTATTTAAAATTTTTTTAAACTGTAGAAATTTTAATGTAGAATTTTTTAATTGAGATGGATTTTAATGGTGCGCGAAGAATTGCAATTTCACAGTTTCATTTTAAACTTTATACTTTTTAAACGTTTGCATAAGAAAAAGGCAACACAGGCAACTTCAAAACAAAAAAAAAAAATAATAATTTTTTGCAACATCGTGCGAAAAAAATAATTCCATGTTAAAAATTCAGTTCAAATATTCCATATTAAAGATTCACCTTTATATTAATAAAAACCTAATAAATAAATATAATTTCTATATACACCCTTAATTTCTATAAAAACACATTTTTTTTTCTATTCTATGAATTTGCAAATTTAGATCTTGCTCTTAATTTAGGACCATTCAAATAAAATAAAACAGGTATAGCAATCATAACTAATGTAATAAAAGCTAAAACACTTGAACCCCAACCAACTGGAAATCCATCAATTGATAAATTATTAAATATAGGTGCTCCAAATAATGGGAAACATCCAGCTATAGCAGATCTCATTAAATCATTAGATGCAAATACTGATGCTAAATATTCTGGTTTAAATGATGCTCCCATATAATTAAATAATGTTTGAAAAATTAAAAATGCTCCAGCTGCAAATACTGCAACTCCAACAAATGGTGGAAACCAATGTGTAAAAGTAGTTGCTGTCCAACCAAAAATAAACAATCCAATTGGCATTAAACATCCACCCACTATAGCTATTGGAATGAACACTTCTGGGAAAATTTGTTCACCTCTTAATATTGGATCAGTAAATAATTTTTTAATAACTGGTAAATAAATGAGACATGCAGTAGTAACACCAACAATAACAGAAGTATAACTAACACCTAACTCAACCAATGTAAAATGTCTATAACCTTGGAAATAAATTGGAAAAACTTCAAAGAATAAATACAATATAGAATAGACCATAGCAATATAAATGTCGATTAATATGACAACAGGTTCCATAAATGTGACTTGAAGAGGTCTCCATAAAGTATCAATTGCTAATTCTCTTGGAGTCATTGATTTATTTTCAATTTCACCTTGACTCGTTATATTTGGATTACCAGTTATAGCTCTTAATCTTTTAGCCTTTCTGGCAAGCAAAGTTTTTGGATAAGTCTCCGGTAAACCAATTGATAAAATAATAAATGCGAAACCTGAAATCATCGCAAGAAACCAAAATGTCCAATGATAATTTTTTGCAACTGTTAAAGCAGCACCTATTAAAGGACCAGAACTTGGAGCACTTACTGCTCCTAGGGACCACGATGCTAGCCCAATTGGGAGATTCCAATACTTGACAACATCTGCCACCGATCCGCCACCAGTAGCTAAAGGAGCTGATGCTGTGAACCCTCCAAGGAATCTTAAAATACATAAACCAGCTATATTTTTGACTAAGGCAGTTGGAATTTGTAAAATACTAAAAATAAATAATGTAACAATATAGATTGAAGTTCTACCAAAGATGGCGTTTTCAGACATTGGAGAAAACAATAAAGGACCAACAGCATAACCTAAAACAAATAAAGTTAAAGGTAAAGTAGCAACAACTCTACCAACATGCATTTCTTCCATTAATTCTTCAATACCAGGGGTATAAATTGCAGAAGCTATATAAACAGCAGCAGTTAAAAATGAAATTTCAAATACAAAAAATGATTTAAATAAAACTGGCCAATTTTGAGGATTTTCTGGATCATTTTCATCTTCCCAATCAACTATAATTAAATTACTATCATTTCCAACTTTAGTATCTGTTGAATCATTACTTGAAGGAGTTCTAAGATTATCTTCATCTGTATCTTCTAATTTATCTGAATTTTCTTCTTCTAATCTTGTTTTATATTCATTAATTAAATATTTTTCAGGAATTATATAACCTGGTAATTCTTCATCATGAGCAAAATATTTATGTTTGGATAAATGATAAATCATTCTACCAACAAAACTATCTCTTATAAATCGATGAGACATGATTGATTAAATGATTATGTGTAGTTAGTTAGTTTATTTAAAAAAAAAATTTTTTTATAAAAATGTTGCAACCAAAAAAGGGAATTCAGTTTCAAATTTATATGAAAAAAAAAAAAAGACAAAAGATATTACTAAGAGAAAAGACGTTTAGGATTTTACTACATTAATTAGTACAGTTACTAGATATATATCATTAATAATATTACCAATTTAAACTTTTAGTTAATGGTACTTTTTAATTATTTTCATTTTTAGTTTTTAGTTTCGCCCGAAATAAACATCTATGCCCGAACGCCGTATAACCGCACTTTAAATTGCATTTTTTTTTCTCAGTCGCATGCTTTCGTGTCAAATTTTGCATCTATCCTTGACTTTAATTATAACTATTCAAGTTGGTACTTCATTAGATCGTTCCTTTGTAGTTCAATATGTTACTCACTATCATCCCTTGATTTTCAAAGTTCGGAGATAGTTAGGTTAAGAGTTCTATGAAGAAGAAAAAAGAAAAGAAAAAATTTATTTTAAATGTTGGTGGTTTTGAATTAGTTTTTCGGTTTATAAGGAATCCGTTTTATTCTATAATTTTCTAGTATTTATATTATTAAGAGATGTCATAATTAGTGACAGCCTCTCGCAAACAAAAAAAATATCAAAATTCTACTTTAATCTATATAAGTTTAATTTATTATACGTCATATATCCGATTACTTACTAAGACAGCTTACATATATTCCAACAATCACAGTTTTTATTAAAAGTTTAATATGAAAATCCACAACTTCTTCTGATGACAAAAAAAATTCCCGAACTTGTTATCAAATTTGGTAATTTTAGCTTTTGGTTACAATGATTTTCTTAGTCCTCCATCTCATCCGTTTTAAATTTTCTCGGGCTTCGCTTTTTATACTTTCTTAATTTTTTTAGAAATTGATTTTCATAACCTTTATAAAGACCATCTTCTTGAATCCAGATTAGATTACTAATGATTTGCGTTTCGTAACTTTAAATGATTTATATATAGATATATATTATCTACATCTTCTTCTTCTTCTATTTTTTTATCATACAAAAAGATCATTTATATATATATTTTTTTTTCTTCATGAATAAATAAAACTATACAACAAAAATAAAGTTTCCAGCACTCTTATAATTTTTCACCTGGTAATGATCTACCAATAGTAGTAACATCATCATAAATTAAAGTAGTTACGAAATCTGAATATTTTTCACCTAAAGCTTCAGGAGCAAAATAATCATAAGCTTGTTTAAATTTATTACCTGGTTTAGCACCAGAAACTAATTTATTATATTCTTCAGTTAATAATTGTTGAACATAAGCTTTAGTAATAACTTTACCAGTATTAGTTTTAGCACCATGAGTAACCCATTGCCAAATTTGAGTTCTTGAAACTTCAGCAGTTGCAGCATCTTCCATTAAATAATTAATTGGAACACAACCAACATTTCTTAACCAAGCTTCAATATATGAAATACCAATAATAATATTAGTTCTAATACCTTGTTCAGTAATTGAACCACCTGGAACAAATGGACTTAATAAATCTCTTTGAGTAACTGGTTTAAATGGTTCTTTTGGTGGTAAATCAATTTGATTTGGACCTTTCATATGTTCATTAAAAACTTTTAAAACAACTGGTACTAAAGCTGGATGAGCAACCCAACATGAATCACAACCTAAAGTAACTTCTCTTAATTTATCTTTAGTAACATTTTCTAAAGCTTTTCTATTTCTTTCTTGATCATCTTTAATTGGAATTTGAGCAGCCATACCACCTAATGCATGAACTTTTCTTTTATGAGTAGTATGAACTAATAATTTAACATATGATGACATAAATGGAGCTTGCATAGTAACTTGTGATCTATCTGGTAAAATAAATTCTGGATGATTTCTTAAACTTTTAATATATGAAAAAATATAATCCCATCTACCACAATTTAAACCAGCAGAATGTTCTCTTAATTGATATATAATTTCATCCATTTGGAAAACAGCTGGAATAGTTTCAATTAAAACTGAAGCTCTAATAGTACCTCTTTTTAAACCAATATAATCTTGAGAATAATTAAAAATATCATTCCATAATTTAGCTTCTAAATGATGTTCCATTTTTGGTAAATAAAAGTATGGTCCGAAACCTCTTTTTAAAGTTTCATGAGCATTATTATAAAAATAAACAGCAAAATCGAAAATACCACCAGAAACTGGTTGACCATCAACTAAAACATGTTTTTCATATAAATGCCAACCTCTTGGTCTAACAATTAAAGTTGGAATATGTCTACCTTTATCTAAATTTAATTTATATTCTTTACCACCAATATTAGCTTGTAAATTTCTTCTAACACCATCATATAAATTAACTTGACCTTCAACTAAATTTTTCCAAGCTGGAGTTAAAGAATCTTCAAAATCAGCCATATAAGTAGCAACATTTGAATTTAAAGCATTAATAACCATTTTTCTATCAGTTGGACCAGTAATTTCACATCTTCTATCAATTAAACCTGGAGCTAAAGCTGGACCTGTCCAAGTTGAATCATTTCTAATATATTCAGTTTCTGGTAAGAAATTTGGTAAAAAACCTTGATCTCTTAATTTTTGTTGTTCTTTTCTATTATTTAATAATTCTTGTCTTCTTGATTCAAAACCACGATGTAAAGTAGCAACAAAAGCTAAAGTTTCTTGATTAAAAATATGTTTAGCTTGATCAGGAATTGGTCCTAAAATTTGAACACCTTCAATTTTAGAAGCAATTGTTGGAAATGGAGCACTCATAATATAATTGTAATGTAAAATATATAAATAAATAAATAATATATATATTCGTTAAAGAAAAGAAAGAAAGAAAGAAAGGAAAGGAAAAAAAAAATTGAAAATTTACTTTGTGGGGGGGATATAAGGGATTTATATAAAGATGTTGAAAATTTATTATCTGAAAATTAATAAAGCAAAAAATAAAAATAGTGACTTCATGAAAAAATGAGAGAGAGTCAACAAACTGATTTTTGCCCCAGATTTCTAACGGGATGGTACTACTTTATTTTTGTGCTATTTATTTTTTTTAGACACCAAAAAATTATCAGAGTGTTATATTTTCATTTTTCGAGTTTTTCTTATGATTTTTCTTCTTGTTAATTATGTTTGCCATGGGTAAATTATTAACACACATAAATATATATATATATATATATATATATTGCTCCCCTTTTTCTAAGGATAGTTAAGGTTTATTAAATCAACCTGACTACTTTATCTTTTCTCTTTCTTTATCAATTGAGTTCTAGTTCGTTGGTTGTCAATATGATCATGTTCAATCTTATACTTTTAGTTTCTTTTCCATTCTTCCACCGGA
The DNA here is from genome assembly GCA_030582535.1 of Insectozyma bohioensis. NCBI lineage: Eukaryota > Fungi > Ascomycota > Pichiomycetes > Serinales > Debaryomycetaceae > Insectozyma > Insectozyma bohioensis. Next base: position 5,532 of record JAKTXL010000057.1, on the reverse strand, counting down.
CATTTCTCAATTTTCAGGAGTTTTTTGTTCTTCCTTTTGAGCGAAATTTGACTCTGTCTGGATATTTTTTCTCATGTGCTAACAATTTTCGGTACTTTCCTTTTCAAATTACCACCAGAAATTTCCTAATTGGGAATGGATACCAAGTTATTTCTTTTCTTTTTTTCTTCTTCCTATTCAAAGAATGATGTTGGATGATTCATAGAAATAATGACTTCATTATTAGATCTAATGGTATTGTTCATGATTTGACTCAATAATGATTTCTAAACTATTACTAAATTAATTGTTGCAATTTTAACTTAAATAACTACCTAAATTCTCATTACATAATACCGAGGCATGTCACTATTTTGTATGTTCCTGTATATAAACTTTTTTTTTTTTTATATTGATTGGATAGATTAAAACTACAAAGGTTAAAGTTCAAGTATAATTCTTATCATAAGATTTGATTTTGATACATAATATATATATCTATATGTACATATATAATCATACTTTTAATAATATTTGAAAAATAATTTAATAATAGTTATTAAATTCTTTGGCCCATTTAGATCCATGTTGAATTGGACCTTGTAAACCTTTTTGTTGAGGAACATAATCAATTCTTCTATAAGAATTAATATTTTTTCTTAAAACAAATTGATAACAAGTAGCAGTACCATTTCTACTTGCAACAACAGAACTACCCAAGAAAAATTCCCAAATTCTATACCATTTAACACCATATTTATTAATAGCTTTATCTTTATTACCAATCCAATTTCTATACCATCTCCATAAAGTAGCAGAATAATGAACACCAACATTATCAACAGAAACAATTTCAAAACCAACTGATTCCATACAACTTGCAACAAAACTTAATGGTGTTGAAGCATCAGCACCTGGGAAAATATATTTATTCATAAATAAACCCCATTCTAAATCTTCATATTGCCAATTTTTTCTTAAACCTGAATATTGTAAAAACATTAAACCATCATCTTCTAAAGCTTCATAACATTGTTCAAAATAAGCAGTTAATCTTCTAATACCAACATGTTCAGCCATTTCAACAGAAGTAATTTTATCATATTTACCATTTGGTTTATTTGATTTTGGAGCATCTCTATAATCACAACAAACAATTCTTGCTTGTTCTGGTGATACACCATATTCTTGTAATAATTTAGTACCCCATTTAGTTTGATTTTTACCCAAAGTTAAACCTGTAACATTAGCACCATATTGTGATGAAGCAAATGTAGTCCAAGTACCCCAACCACAACCAATATCTAAAACATGATCATCTTTTTTTAAATCAATTTTATCAGCCATAACTTTTAATTTATTATCTTGTAATTCTTCTAAAGTTTCTTCTCTTGTTGGATCACTAATAACACCTGAAGTATAAATCATTCTTGGACCTAAAAACCAAGTGTAAAAATCATCACCCCTATCATAATGATCTCTAACTTGTTCTTCATCTTGAGATTGAGAATGGAAAATAACTTCTGGAATCATACCTAATAAGAAAAATCTAAATAAACTTAAAGTAAATCTAAAATTAGCCCAATCATGTTTATATTCTAAAACATCTAAAGCATCACCTTTAAATGAAACTTTACCATCAAAAAATAATTCTTGAAAAGTTTCAATTGGAATTTTTGTACCTTTACCATTATTTGAAGTTTCATATTTAGCTTTTAATTCTGGGGTATGATATTCTAAATAATAACTAATTGGTCTATTTGGATATTTAACTTTTTCATTAATTCTTGGTGAAAAAGTTGACATAATAGTCCAATAAGCCATTAAAATTGGTATAGCAAATAAAATAAATAATAATAACCAAGTTTTAAAACCTAAACCAATTTTATAAACAATATAACCTGGGATTAAAGTTAATAAACCAAATAATATAGAATTGGAAAATGATGTAGAACCTGGACCATCAGCTGGTAATGGAGCATTATGAATAGTTGGGGAATCACTTGTCCAAACACCACATTCTTTTGATGCTGGTGGTTGTTTTTCAGCAATTGGTGTTTTAATAAATGCAACTTCTTCTAACATTATGATAAATCAATTGCAATTGAATAAAGAAAAGGGAAAGAAAAGATTCTATTATATTTATTTATTTTTTTTTTTGCTTTTTTTTTTTTTTGTTTGTTCGTTGGTAGAAAGTTAAAAAAAATTTTTCAGCATAGAAAGAATTAAAAAAAAATTAAAATAAAAAAAACTTTTGGTACGTGTTTATTTCGCATAGTACCCTGTCGTTTAATACGAATGGTACAAAACTAGAACTAATATTTTAATTCCATTTCAGAATGAATTTAATCAATTTTAGGTAACTTCACAGCCCTGATATCTAAAAATATATTTAACGCGACGACTAGAAAGGTTTATTCGGCACCATTTAAAACTATTTTTAGACTGGTTTTAAAAGAACTATCATATGAATTATATATTAGTTCTAAAAAAAACTATATTGCTACAAACATGGATGTTCTTTTGATTTATATGCTTTTAAAAGGACTGGTAAAATTCTGAAAACTTACACAATATCATCCCCACCGCATGCATACCAATTTCAACCATAAGACACCGAAAAAAAAATTACAAAGCCAAATCTAAAAAAAAAAAAAAAAGAAATCAGCCACGCCTCATTGAATCATAATCAAATTCATATGAAACTGTTTAAACACTCTAGTAAGAATCGACTTTATGAATTAATAAATACGAATAAACACTTAAATAGATGCGAAATACGTATAAAAAAGTTAAAAGACTTGATAGTATCTAAAAACTCCTATTCATTTTCCAAAACTTGAACGTAGTAGAAAGTTGTCATGCAAGAAGGTAACATTCAAGAATATAACAATTTTACAATTTTTTTCTCAATATTTTATCATTGAATCTTTTCTTATTGCTATATCATATATTTTATTTATTTAGAAATTTGTATATACTTTTAATAATCTTGTAGTAAATGATTATCTAGATTTTTTTTTTAAGTTTCATTAGATTGACTATGTATTTTTTTTGCGGCCAATATGCGTATTGTTGCAAGGCCAACACACTTACATATATTAGATCGCAAGTATTAAATGTGATCTATCACATACACGGTATTTCAAATTTTTGAAACATATAAAGAGGATTTTTTTTAAAAACAAATACTTTTAAAAGTATCTATCACATTTTAAAAATTCCTTTTTTTTCATCATGGATTCAAATATAGATTTAGATTTTGTTAAATTATTAGTGAAATTAGAAAATTTACCAAATGAAATTGTTAACAAGATATTAAGTTACTTTTCAGAAAGTGTACACCAATTACTAATTCCAATACCTTTGTTTCATAAATATTTAACTAATCAACATGTTTTTATATGTAAAAGTTTAGGAAGTTTAATTAAATCAAATGATCATCATCCAATATTTTATCATGAACATCAACATTATTTAATAGATGATAGGCGAAATATATTTGATATAAAGTACTTAATTGTTAAGGATGTACAAGAACTAATTAATTTAATTTATCAGTACAATATTACTCCTTTACTGATTAGATTTGATGATAATGAAGAAGAGAAGGATTTTATTGATATTCAGAAAAATGAAAATTTATTTAAAGAGAGTGTTTTATATTTTGATCAAACTTCGAAAGAGATTAGTTTTTATGATAATTATTTAAAACCGAAAAATTTCAAGTTAGGCTCAATAAAAATTTCCCAGATAGAGAAAAGTAACGAAATAAATATATTTGATTCAATTATGAAAAATTTACCAGAAACTTTAATTCAATTGGTCTTACCTAAGTTAAAATTTCCAATTGACCTTAGAAAATTTAAAAATTTAAAAGATTTAAAAATGCAATCTTTGGAAGTTGATTTGAAAACATTACCAGATCTGTTGGAAAGTTTGTGTATTGATCTCCAAAATCCTTTATTTGATTTTAGTGTTGGTTCTTTCAATAAGTTGAAATATTTAGATTTGACTTTTGAATATTGTGAATCTAAACAAGTGTCTAGGTATTCAAATTTTATCTGCCAGTTTCCAAATTTAAAGAAATTGTTTTTAACTTTTATTGAATTCAATGAAGAAAATTCTAAATTTGCATTGAATGGACTTGAGTTACCAAGAAATTTGGAACACCTTACTATAAATACTGATTACATACTTGACTTTTGGGTTTTACAAAGCTATAATAATGTTAAATCTTTAACTATAAATGGTACGCATTATAATTATGATCTTGATTATTATCACCTTTATAACCATTATAACTTTATAAGACATGATCAAGTTTCGTTACCAAATTCAATCACTACTTTATACATTTCAGCTAATATTAAAATAGATACATGGAAGCTTCCATCCAATTTAAAATTTATCGAAATTTTTTATACTCCATTACAAGATCAATTATGTATTAAATTACCTGATTCATTACAATCATTAATAATATCAAACACGAATACCAGTATTATATGCAATTATCAATTTCCCCAAAATCTCGAATACATATCAATTGATGAAGAATATAATCTTACATCAATGAAAAATACAAATTTAAAAGCTTTAAAAAAGTTGAAATTCTTAAGAATTTACCTGAAAAATCATATTAGTATACCAGAACTTGATTGTATTGTAGAAAATTCACATTCAAGTAACGAAAGAAAAAAGTCAAGAAAATAACTAAAATCCAAATAATTAGTGTTTTTGTTTAAATTAAAAATTTATTTTACTTTTACTTTATATATTGCTTTTGATTTATTAAGTTGTTTTTTAAGTATATTGTTGTTTTGAAATGTTAAATATATATATAACTTTTTTGAAGATTTCTTTTTAATGAATTAATATACATCTGACGTGAGGGTATTATTTCTAATTTTATCAACTAGTTGAGCCAAATTTAAATTTCATTAGTGAATACTGTTGATGAATTAATAAAAAATTGACTTTATTTAATCACTTTAATTAGAAATGTATTATAAAAAATATTTCAGTGTTTAATTTAATCTCTACAAAAACAAAAGTAAATTGAATAAAAGTTTATAATAAATTGTTATAATAATAAAGATTGTAGTCTAATACAAACCATGTATATTATTAATACTATTTAGCTAAGTAAATAGGAGTCCTATAAAGTGAAGAGGTACTGGTGTGGAATTGTAGATGGTACCAAAGGTCGCATGAACTCGGTGGTGTGTTGTGTGCAGTCCTAATTAAATTTGCATTACATTAAAAGTTTACGCATTACATTAAAAGTTTACACAATATATGGTACAACTAAACAAACATCTACATAACATAAATATATATATTCAATATATAAAAACAAAAATATCCAAAAAAGAAAAAAAATTATAAAATAAAACTTTTAAATTATTAACTAGTTCCACAAATTAAAAAATTCAAAATATTGAACAAAAGTTCTAATAAATTAAATTATAAAAATTTATTTAATAATTATTTGATAAAAATCAATATCATTTAATAAATAAAAATTCCCAAAAATTAAAAAAAAAAAAA
>JAKTXL010000056.1:81741-94034 GCA_030582535.1 Insectozyma bohioensis | reverse complement strand
AAAAAAAGAAAAATTGTAAAAAAAATTTTAGACATGTTTCGCGAGATTGTCTACAATTTTCATCTGAGAAGAGAGATTAAAAAGTTGGGGAAAATATGAATCATAATGATAAATAATATTACATAAGTTAAGGATATGACGATTGATAGATAACGGAATGTTTGTTTTGGTTTTACTATATATATATATTTTTTTTTTTTTTGAAATATTGATAAGAACAATATGATAGATAAGATTTAATGTTTCAGTAAATCGTAAAATAGAATGACTCATACGCTTGGTATCGTAGATTATACAGTTCATAGTGTGACAAAACATGAAACACCTCTCTCTATTAATTAGTTTACTTACACGTTTAATGTAATTTCTACCAAACGATCTTAGAATTAATTTCTAAGAATATCGAAAGTTGTAGTTTGGTATCTTTAAATGGTTCACTCTAGTATTTACACCAAACAAAATCAGGTTGGCAACAAATTCTTAGTTTTTTTTTGAAACCATAAACATTACCTCCATAAATTCTAATGTCAACATCAGATGATATACGATCAACTAAAATTACATCAGATAATAGAGAACTGGTTCATCATTCTCAAGCTCAAAATGCGGATACGTATGTAATAAATGAGACGAGTCAAGATCAAAATGAAGATTATCAACATACAGATGGAGAACAGGACGAAGATGGTGGTGAAGCTGAAGAGACTTACCGTCATGAGAATCATAATTTTGAAAATAAACGTGTTACATTACAAAGGTTTACTATTTATAATTCAATATCGACTATGTATATTGTAGGTAGTAACTCAAAAGAAAGTTTATTTAGAATTATAGAGATAAATAAAGATTCTAATAATTCTGACAATATTATAATTATTGAAGACAAAAGCTTTTTTTATACAAGAAAAGATATGATTGAATTATTAAATAGTTTAAATGATACAATTGAAGGAGGATTACATAAATTGGCACAAGGATTTGGATTGATTGGATTTATAAAATTTACGAAAGATTATTATTTAAGTTTAATTACTAAATGTTCTCAAGTTGCAATTATAGGGGGTCATTTCATATATCATATTGACGAAACAAAACTTATACCACTAGGTACAACTTACAAGAGACCTGAAAAATATTCTGATGAAGAACGATTATTATCAATATTCAAATATATGGATTTAGGTAAAACTTTTTACTTTAGTTATAGTTATGATATTACTAATTCATTACAAACTAACTTCATGAGACATAAATTAAAAGCTTATAAAATGCAATTTGGTAAGGTTCCATCATCTATTAATAATGAAGTTTTCAATAGTTTTGATCACAATGAAAGATTTGTTTGGAATAATTTATTATTAAAACCAATTTTAGAAAATAGTGAAAATAATGAAATTGCCACTTATGAATGGTTTCAGCCTATAATACATGGATTCATTGATCAAGCGAATATTTCAATATATGGTAGAAAATTTTATATAACGATAATAGCAAGAAGATCACATCATTTTGCTGGTGCAAGATTTTTAAAAAGAGGTGTAAATGATAAAGGTAATGTTGCTAATGAGATTGAAACCGAGCAAATTGTAAGTGATATGTTAACATCATCATTCCATGATGCAAAGCATGGTTTTTATAATAATTCAAGATATACTAGTTTTGTACAACATAGAGGTTCTATACCATTATTTTGGACTCAAGATATGAATAAATTACCAAAACCTCCTATTCAAATTAATTTATCTGATCCTTTTTATCAAAGTTCTGCTATTCATTTTAATGATTTATTTTATAGATATGGAACTCCTATTATAATATTAAATTTGATAAAACAAAAGGAAAAACAACCAAGAGAACTGAAATTAAATGCTCAATATGTTAATTGTATTAATTATCTCAATCAATTTTTACCCAAAGATAATAAATTACAATATTATAGTTTTGATATGTCAAAACATTCCAAAAAGAATTTGGACGTAATTGGTCCTTTACAAAACATTGCTCAAAGTTCCATAAATCAAATAGGGTTTTTCCATAATGGGCCAAATTTAGAATCCACCACTTTACAAAAAGGTATAATACGTACAAATTGTATTGATTGTTTAGATCGTACGAATGCTGCTCAATTTATTATTTGTAAGGAAGCATTAACCCATCAATTACAAAGTTTAAACATTATACCAGCTAATAAGAATTTAGATTATGATTCAGATTTAATAAATATTTTAACAGAAATATTTCATGATCATGGTGATACTATAGCCATACAATATGGAGGTTCAAATTTGGTCAATACTATGGATTCATATCGTCGTATAAATCAATGGTCTTCTCATACAAGAGACATGTTAAATAGTATTAAAAGAATTTATTCTAATTCATTTATGGATCTGATTAGACAAGAGGCAATTAATTTATTCTTGGGTAATTATGAATATTCTCCTGATAAACCCAAACTATGGGAATTATCAAATGATTTTGCATTACATAACGATTTATCTGTTGCAAATTTGAACAATAGAAAAACTAGTTATACACATTGGTTTAATGAAAAATATTTAAATGATTCAAGATTTACTACTCAAATACCCAAGTTTTCTACTCCTAAAGTAAGACTAGAACAATATCCAGATTTAAGTGACAAATGGTTTAACGAATGTTATGTACCAAGAAAATATCAATCGTTTATGGATTTATTTCAATTTAATATGAATTCTAATTCTAGATATTTTCCACTGAATAATAATAATTATAGATTTAATTATAGTCCATTCGAATCAAGAAAGTTGTATAGAAATGATAAAAAAATAGGGGAATCAGAAATCAAATATTTAGATAGTTTAGACCAAAAGCAAGATGATGAACCAGAAAATCCAAAATACCATCCCAAAAAGATTAAGAAATTTTTTAAAAATCAATTACGAAATTACAATAGTTTGAAAGTTGAAAATATAAGTGAAGGTGAAGATGAGGCTGAAGAAGAAGAAACTTCAACAATTGATATACCTAGTATAAGTTCAGGGGAAAACGTACAAGTTGCAATTAACGAAGACGATTTGAAATTATATGAAACACAATGGGATTATAATAGAATATTGAAACCACAAACATTTATATCAAATCAAACAGCTACACCTAGAATTAAACCCAACATGGAAGATGTAGAAAAATACAAATATTCTACAAGTGAAATTTTAGATAGAATTAGAGATTCACACAATGGTAATTACTTGGATTGCAGTTTAATTGGAGCTCAAGATTTGAAAATATATTGGAATTATAGTGGTGGTGATTTAGAAAACAGATTAGATTTAAATACTGATAATAATTATTTTATATAATAAAAACTTGTATTGTCATCATCATTATTATTATCAATTTGTTGATATGATTGCTCTGGTTGGGTATTTTCATCTTCTAATTGTACAAATATAAAATAATTGAATTAGCTTCTAATTGTAAGTTATTAACAAATTAATGTTAATCTTTTTATTGATTTTTAGTTGTCTCTTTTAACCATTTCTATTGCTACCATATGAGTTTTTAATAATATAACCCCCTCAATGCAAATGAATTGATTTCTTTTTATATTTTACTAGTATTACTATATATTGGTTTTATTTATATAGTTTTTATATAAATTTTTGTAAAAATGGTGTATAATTTACAGTATTCTAAAATAAAAAAATTTCAAATCAAAACAAAATTAAATTTTTGTATTACAACATGCCATTTAAATTACTTTTTTGGAAAGAGAAACTCCAGGAGTATCCAATAAACACACAATTAGGCCGTTTTAACGTGGTCCATTTTTTTTAACTTTTTGAAATTTTCAAAAAATGAACGAAACGGGGTCAGGCTCTTTTGGTTTTTCCCGATTTTACTAGCCACCATTAAATGGTGGCCGAGTTAATAACCCTTTTATTGCTCCTTTAGAGATCGTATAGAGATCTACACGGACATGGAATTAATCTATATAATCTTATATAACTAAATAAAAACCAAATTTTTGATTTATTTATGGTATAAAAAATGCATATTTTCATAATTACAATTACTTAATATATATTGGGATTTGACAAAATTAATCTTTTTATTAAAGTTATGAGGAATAATATAAGTATTAATGATGATACTTTGATTTAATGATAAGTTGTTGTTGTTAAAAAATGAATAGATTGTGGTTGCAAAAAATAAAAAAAAAAATACATATAAAACAGAAAATAGTTGTAAAAAATATTTTTTCGGTATGGATAACAAAAATTTGTGGGCCTAACAAAAATTTATATACCGTTTTATTATTATTTTTTTTTTGCGACTATTTTTTATTTACACAACACAATTCACTTTTTATCAATTTCTTCATCAATTAGTTTCAAAATCATTATATTTTCATATTAAGACTTGTCCTATATAGGTTATATATACTATATAGATTAATTCCATGTCCGTGTAGATCTCTATACGATCTCTAAATGATCAACAAAAGGGTTATTAACTCGGCCTCCATTAAATGGTGGCTAGTAAAATCGGGAAAAACCAAAAGAGCCCGACCCCGTTTCGTTCATTTTTTGAAAATTTCAAAAAGTCAGAAAAAATGGACCACGTTAAAACGGCCTAATTGTGTGTTTATTGGATACTCCTGGAGTTTCCCTTTCCAAAAAAGTAATTTAAATGGCATGTTGTAATACAAAAATTTAATTTTATTTTGATTTGAATTTTTTTTTTTAGAATTTTTACAAAAATTTATATAAAAACTAACTAATTTTAGATTATATTTTAGAAATTTGATTTTTTTTTGTAGTAGAGATTGATTAATAGATTTTAATACTTTGTAACTATTTTTTTATCTATTTTAATATTGGTGAATATTTTGGTGTTAAGTAGTTATGCGGCACCAAATTAGAACGACGCAGAAACGACACAGGGCCAAATTTGGCACGTTGCAGCAAAAATTGGGCTATATGACATATCATCTATATCAATTAGTATGCAGCAAATTAATTCATTCTATTATTTATTATCTGAAAATGAAAAATTTATGTAATTATATATATATATATTTATATGTATATTAATTAAACTATTGATTTAAATGAGATGATTTAAGATTCTAATATTATCATCTGGTCTATTGACAGCATGACCACTAGTTCTTGGATCATTATAAATTCCTTGATAATTACCACCTTTATAAGTTTTATCACAAAATAATTTCTTTAACAGCAACAACATGTCGTGAAGAATATGAGTGCTTTTTCAATTTGGCTTTAATTTACTTCTAAAAAACTCTGAAAATAGCTTATTGTTTTGTATGTTGATATACAGGTTTTTCTGTTTTTTTATATGTAAATCGGTATATATTAATTAGTTTAATTTTATGGACGTGTATAGAACTCTTAACGATCTTGAATAAAAAGGATAAATGGGGGTTCGTAGTATAAGGTAATATTATATATATATTAATTACAGTTATGTTTTTTTTTTATATATATTTTGTAGTTATTAATCTAAATTATAAATTATTAAGGAATTAAGTTAATTAAGCTTTAGGTTCATTACTAAGAACACCAGTTTCTGAGGCTTGAGGACCTTCTGAATCTTCAGAAGAATCATTATTACCACTACTTTCTTTATAATCAACATCTTCTTTATCAAAATCATTTTCATCAAATAATCCCAAAGTTTTACTTTGATCATCAATTTCTTGTAATGATAATTTTGGTAAAGTAGCAGCAACTCTCCATGGTTGTCTTTTTTCAACATAAGCTTTAGCGAAAATGATATCAATTTCTTCTAATGATCTACCAGCAGTTTCTGGATAGAAGAAAAAGATAATTGGAACAAAAATAAAGTTCATAACAGCAAAGAATAAATAACAACCCCATTTACTTGTATTAATAAATTCTGGAGTGAACATAACAACAGCAAAATTAGTTATCCAATTTGTACAAGTTGAAACAGCTGATGCAGCAGTTCTAGTTCTTAATGGATTAATTTCTGGTGGATAAATCCATGGTAATGGTAAAATAGTAAATGCAAAGAAAACAATGAATAAGAAAATACCGACAGCAGCACCTTTAGCATTTTCTTCAGTTGGATTAATCAAACAACCAAATGAAATCATAAATGAACAACCTTGACCAATAGCACCGATTAAGAATAAATTTCTTCTACCTAAACTATCAATTAAAAAGAAAGATGGAATTGTAGCAAGGGCATAAATAGTAGCAAAAATACCACCTAAAATCAATGATAATCTATATTTAGTATGATTGAAAATAGTTTCATAAAATAAAATAGTTGAATAATAAATGGCAGCATTACAACCAGTAAATTGTTGAAAAAATTGAGTTGATGAACCAATAACCATTCTTTGGAAATGAGCTGATTTACCACCAGTAAATAAACTTGAATAACCAGTTTGTAATTTTGAAAATCTATTGACAGCATCAACAATAAGAGTTTGTTCAGCAATAATAGCATCATCATCAACAGTAGTATCTTTTAAAGCTGCAAGTAAATAAGCTGCTTCATCATTTCTTTTATTTTTAATTAACCATCTTGGAGATTCTGGTAAACCCCAAATACCAATTAATAATAATATAGCGAAAAAATTTTGGAAAGCAACTGGGAATCTCCATTGAGCAGAATTATCAACGTATGATAAACCAAAATCAATCCAATAAGCAACAAAAGTACCAATAGCAATAAAAGCACCTTCTAAATTAACTAATCTACCTCTATTTTCAGCTCTTGACATTTCTGATTGCCAAACAGGAATAGTAGCAGTATTTATACCATTACCTATACCAGTAATAACTCTACCAACAACAAAATGACCTAATGGCCAATGTGGTCTAAATGGAACTGTTGAAATTGTTGCACCTATTATAATAATGATGGCACCACATAAAATTAAAGGTCTTCTACCAAATTTTTCACCTCTTGCTAAAGCAAATAATGCACCAAAAAAACAACCCAATTCATATGAAGCAGTAACTGCACCTTTAATAGTACTATTATCTTCAGTTGCTGGGAATTCCCAATTAAATTGAGGAGCACTGATTAAACCTGACATCAAACCTTGATCATATCCGAATAAAGAAAATCCCATGACTGCTGTTGCTGTTACTGCAATTCGAAGGGCTCTTCCTCTTAAACCATAAGTATTGGTTCTAGCAGTTAAAAAATTAAAATAACCCATATTTGTAAATTATTTCTAGTTTTTTAAAAAAAAATGAAAATGTTTTAGAAAGGGATTTAATAACTAATTGAGAGAAATTCAAGACTCTATTTATACTTTTGTTAGAACAAGGAACGAATTAAAAATTATTAACAAAACCGATGTTGCTTTGAGGGAGACAAATTAAGCATCGAACTGCTAAGAAAAAAAAAAAAAATATTATTCTTTTAAATTAAATTAAATTAATTTTTAAATAAATAAATAAATAATAATCAATTAAGTTATTTGACTTTAAATGTTTATCCGACTATAAATAAATTTATTATTTTGCAACCAAGAAATTTTAAAAAAGAAAATATTTTTCTTAGCTGAGTATTTGAGTATTTTGGTCGAGCAGTTTGGTGGGGCTAAGAAAAATAAAAGAAATGCTAATATTTTTTTTTTCTTGTTGCAACCATGAGAAAAAAATTGCTAGTAATTTTATGACATGGTGGGGTAGAACAACACGATTAATTAATAGAAAATTCAAGAAATAACTTTGATTATACTCTAATTAAAATAGATTTCTTTGTAAATCTAACCTCCTGAACCTTTTTCTTTTTCTTCTACTTCATAATGCCCTTTTACAATTAAGATTTCATCTGATAGATGAATTTTCTTCTCTATTAAACAAACCCAACCAAAACCGTTACTTTTTCTTGATTAGAAAAATATTATTTTTAGTATTATTACTATTATTTGTTTCCATTTTATTATTATTATAAGTAGTAGTAGTATTATTAGTAGTAGTAGTATTATTAGTAGTAGTAGTATTATTAGTAGTAGTAGTATTATTAGTAGTAGTAGTATTATTAGTAGTATTTTTAGTAGTATTATTAGTAGTATTATTTATATTATTTTTGTTGCTTTTTTGCTAAAAATTAAAAATATTACTCTTCAAATTATTTTTTATTTTTCAAAACAGCCTTGCGTGATGATTTTAAAACTCCGTAATACTACCTAAATATTTGAGAAGAGACAGAAATGGTGACATTAATACCAATCGAACTGGTATGACACTAACATTTAAATAAAAAAATTTGATCAAGTCAATAATAAAAACATCCTATTTATAGTATGAAACGTTTCATGCAATAAAAAAAAAAAATAAATCTATAAATGATGTAGAATTACACATTTTTTAAAGGGATCAATTTCAATTCACTTTTTCCTACGAGGCATATGTAAATTCTTCAAAAACTAAAACTTCATTAAGATTTGTAAATTATATAATATTATATAAATCTAAAAAGTATTATTGTGATATTGTGATATTGTTCTACATGTTTAGATTTGACATTTGCGTAACTTACGTCATATTTGCTGTAACGCGTCACAAAGGAGGACAAATTAATTTAACCGTCATACATCAAATTTTAGAATTCCACAATTTGTGTTTTTTTCTGTTTCGTGTAGACGAAAAGAGTTAAAAAAAGAAAACAATTTTTTTTACAACATCGCATCATAAACAAATAGCAACAATAAAAGCAATCCAAAAAAATTTTTATTTTTGTAGAAACTTAACAATTAAATTTATAATCGAAAATATATATATTACATTGGTTTATGATAACATCTCTATATTGTTTTTATATTTATTAAATAGGTATTAAAAATTCGTTATATTATTATGTATTATTATTAAATGTTTAAACTTCAGTTGGTTTTTCTTCTTCATTGGTTGGTTTTTCAAAAACACCATTGTGAGGACCACTTGAAGAGTCTGAAATATCTTCTTTAGTTTCAAAGTTATCTTTGTCGAAATCGTCTTCGTATAAGCCCAAGTTTTTAGCTTCATCTTCAACATCTTGTAATGATAATTTTGGTAAAGTAGCAGCAACTCTCCATGGTTGTCTTTTTTCAACATAAGCTTTAGCGAAAATAATATCAATTTCTTCTAATGATCTACCAGCAGTTTCTGGATAGAAGAAAAAGATGATTGGAACGAAAATGAAATTCATAACAGCAAAGAATAAATAACAACCCCATTTACTTGTTTCAATGAATTTTGGTGTGAACATAACAACAGCGAAATTGGTTAACCAATTAGTACATGTAGAAACAGCAGAAGCAGTAGTTCTAGTTCTTAATGGATTAATTTCTGGTGGGTAAATCCATGGTAATGGTAAGATAGTAAATGCAAAGAAAACAATGAATAAGAAAATACCAACAGCGGCACCTTTAGCATTCGAATTAGTTGGATCAATCAAACAACCAAATGAAATCATAAATGAACAACCTTGACCAATAGCACCAATTAAGAATAATTTTCTTCTACCTAAAGTATCAATTAAAAAGAATGATGGAATGGTTGCAAGGGCATAAATAGTTGCAAAAACACCACCTAAAATTAATGATAATCTATATTTAGAATTGTTGAAAATAGTTTGATGGAATAAAATGGTTGAATAATAAATAGCAGCATTACAACCAGTAAATTGTTGGAAAAATTGGGTTGATGAACCAATAACCATTCTTTGGAAATGAGCAGTTTTACCACCAGTGAATAAATCTTTGAAACCAGTTTGAGCATTAATAAATCTTTTAACACCATCAATGATAAAGGTAGCTTCAGCAACAACGGCATCATCATCAGTAGTAGTACCTTTTAATGCAGCTAAAACTTCATAAGCTTCTGGTTTTCTATCTTGTGCAATTAACCAACGTGGAGATTCTGGTAAATATAACATTCCGATAAATAAAATTATAGCAAAGAAAATTTGGAAAGCAACTGGGAATCTCCATTGAGCAGAATTATTGACATATGAGAAACCAAAATCAATCCAATAGGCGACAAATGTACCAATGGCAACAACAGCACCTTCTAAATTAACTAATCTACCTCTATTTTCAGCTCTTGACATTTCTGATTGCCAAACAGGAATAGTAGCAGTATTCATACCATTACCAATACCAGTAATGACTCTACCAACAACGAATTGACCTAATGGCCAATGTGGTCTAAAAGCAGTTACTGAAATAACAGTACCCAAAATAATAATAAGAGAACCAACAATAACTATAGGTCTTCTACCAATTTTGTCACCTCTAACTAAAGCAAAAATAGCACCAAAAAAACAACCCAATTCATAACAAGCAGTAACTGCACCTTGAATAGTACTATTATCTTTTGTAGCTGGGAATTCCCAATTAAATTCGTCACCAGAAATTAAACCTGACATCAAACCTTGATCATAACCGAATAAAGAAAAACCCATTGTGGCAACGAAAGTTACCGCAACTCTTAATTTTCTACCGCTTAAACCACCGGTATTAGTTCTGGCTGTTAACCAGTTGAAATAACCCATTTTGTATTTTAATTAATTATAAAACTTGTTGCAAAAAATAAAAAACTTTCTAAAAATAATTTGAAATAATTTAATTATTAAATGAGTTAAGAAAACTTCAAGAAAAGAACAAGAAAAATAATGATATCAAATCAATTAAGAAAAAATAAAAAATCAAAATTTGGGGATTCCCTTTATATATATATGTAAATAAATAAATCTAAATTAAAAAAGATGGTGTTTCCCCAAAGTTTAAAAAATTTTTTTTTTTTTTTTTATTTATTTATTTTTTATTTTGCCTTAATAGTTTAAATTTAAAAATATATACAATATGTATGTATCTAATTCTAAACATAAACTTATAGTTGTTAGTTAGATACACAAAAAAAGCAAATTAGAAGTTAAAAACTGAATTTTGAAAGAATTTTGTTATAACAATTTTTAAAAAAAAAAAAAGATATAATCGTTCTATTAGTTTGGCAATAAGAGGGTGTGCATATAAAATAAGGTAAAACTAAAAAAAAAATATTTTTATTTATGTAATAAACGTAATATGACGTGAAACTGATTTTTTTTTCTTAGCTTTTTTCTTAGTTTTTTCCTCTTTTGCATTTAAAAATATATAGAGAGAAGCCGCATCATAATAATTTTAACAAACCTTTTTCTATTTTGTTCTATTTTGTCATACTTTCTTGTAATTCACTTCAAATTCAATTTCAATGCAAAATAGTTTATTTAATTATGTCTTCTATTGTTATAAAAGTTTTTAAACAGTATCATCTTTGTATGTAGGAGTATTGTATATAATAGATATAAAAAATTTTAAATAAAAGCAACAAACAATAAATTTAAATAAATAATGCAAAATAATAGTGAAAATCATAAATTTTTTAATAATTAATAATAATAGAAAAAATTATTTATGCCGATAGTTATTCCCTGAATTGAGGAAACTAATAACTAATAAGTAAAAGTAAAAATATTACTATTAACATAAAAATTATTTATTTTTTATGTAACACCAACAGCTTTTTTTTTAAAAATAAAAACAAAAAACATAAATTTTCAACCCTTCTGTTGAAATAATAATGAAGTAAAAATTATTACAAAACTAGAAGAGCAAACTAAAAAGTTTTAAATATAAAAACTAAAGTTAAAACTAAAAACTAAAAACTAAAAATAAAATTTAAATTTTTATATACAATTTAAAATTTGGATATAGATTTGCTAAAAAATAATTATTGTTAGACATTCCTCGCTCCTCCCCGCCATATCAATTCATTGGAAGCTTAGTTGTTACCAGAGTTACTAATACAGCTGTTAGTGCAGCAACCACAAAATAATAATAAAAATTTTCAGCAATATTTCACAAAAACTAAAAATAAGGCTGGCATTAAATTTCACAGAATTGAAATAGTTCTAACAACTACTTCGACGATTTTTTAATTAAATATCTGATTTAGATTATTGCAGAAATTATTATATATCCCCCACAAACTTGTATATAAGCACTTTGGAAAGTTTCTTGGTTGTATTTTTAAAACGGTCAATATTTCATTTCTTTTATTAAATGGACTTGACTTTGTCAATACAAGGGTCTTTTTTTTTTTTTTTTTGACAAATATAATTACTTGTCATATTTAAGTAGACACACCAGAGAAAAAAAAAACACAAGTCTTATTGTATAAATGGCATTAATTATATATATAAAAAAAGTACAAAGTTGTATAATGGGTTACTAGAAGAAGTTGAAATAGATGCATCATTTAAAAAAGAAACAA